>JBDJHY010000087.1:16314133-16328991 GCA_039654485.1 Withania somnifera
CATATGAAATAGCTGCGCTTATGCCTCCGGAGCAGAAAAGATTCAAAAGGCAATTAGGCCAATTAGACTGAAGGGAAGGTGCGAGCAGAGAAGGAACTGTTGAAAGGCAACTAGTGAAGATGCCAATATACCTCTTCCTCGAACAATTGAATCTGAATCGGTTCTTGCTAGGCTCTTTAGTTGAAGGACGATGAAACTTGATCAAATACAAATAGGGGAATCAATGCCACATCTGTGATCCCAAAAAGCAAAATAAAGGCTCGTCGAACGAGTAAGAAGGCTAGTAGCTAGGAAGTGACCAAGGACGGTTCTCAAAGCCATTCGGTTTACGTGGAGTCAAGGCTGTGATCCGAGGGCGTAAAGCGAGAAGAAGTTTACTGAACTCTAATGGTTGATAAATAGTATGATTGTATTGTAGTATTAGAAGACAAGATAGTCGTTGAGGTGTTTACTTACCTAGTAATAGAGCTGCTAGGAAGCAATGGGTGCGTAGCTAGTGGTTTACAGGTTAGAAACCTTCTTGCCCCCAAAAATAGGAGGTTATTTCGAATAGAAGAGAGAGAGCGTAAAGCGATGGGTTGGAGTCCAGGCTTCTAGATGTAGATAAGAAGGCAAATGAGCTGACTTTTCCAAGTAACGGAGAGCGACAAAGACAAAGGTCTGTTATGGAATTAAGAGCTCGCTCCGCACCTGTTATAGCTAGTACATTTTATGTTCCCAGTTCAAGTTCGTACTAGTCCTGTACAGAAGATAGCCGATGTTCTTAGGCTCACAGAGCAGTCTCTTGCAGCCATTTCTAGACCAATAGCCGAAGCAGATGGGCAGGGAGGCCTGCAAAGGGGCAGGCAAACCATTCCTGGTAGAGCTGGGAAGGTAGGAACCTATGATGGTGGTTGTTAACCTTCTATTTCACGGTATAGTTGAGTTCAGTGATTCGAAGGAGTAAAGAGTCTTAGTCAAGGGGTAATATGTTAGAAAGTTCAGAGTTTAGATGGAATGCTTGCTATCAGTGCATTAGATGTCCTAGTTGTCCAGTACCAATCCGCTTTGGAGGTTCAGTGTGCCTTCGTTCCTGTCATTCATCCAGTTTCTTGCAAGTGCTATCAAATCCTCTGTGAGTGAGGATACTCTTTATTTTGGGAGTCCTACAGGAGCTGCTCTCGAATGCGCTTACCTTGCCTTGTCGTCGATTACCTTCTGACTCTTGTGGGACTTCATCCCATCTCGTGAGGGGATCTTTGATGCGGCATTAGCGGTGTCGGATAGGAAAAAAGGAGGTACAAGCGCAAGAGCAAAGATAGCTATTCCTCCCATCTTCCCTTTTCTATTTCCATTGCTTATCAAAGAAAGAATTCTAGAACTAGTGGTAGGTGGTCCCGTGGAGCTTTCAAAGGTAGTTTACTTACTTTTGTTTAGAGCGGGCAACAAGCCTTTTTTTTAGTTAGTCGGGTACTAACGGTTGGCAACCTCTATCCAGCCCTATATTATTCTTAAGACTTTGTTGGACTTGAAACAACAGCCCTTGCTCCATCAGCTAGAGCTTGACTAGCTGTCCATCTCTGATCACCATCTGTTTCGACTCGTTCGTTACCTAGTGATGAGCTTGACTGGTACTCTAAGACGAACGCGGTCCGATCTGGCAAAGCTGGCTCAACGTATGCTGACGCTCCAAGATTTTGCTCTTCTTGCTAGCTCTTTTCCTTTTATGCCTGGCACTGAAGAAGAAAGATCAGATGCGCCTTATCCGCTATTTGCGATGTGAATAGAGGTTAGGTACAACGGACTAGAATTCCACAGTAGAAAGAGCTATGCGCACCAGCCCGACGCATTAGTGCGTCTATGCGTGCTTTTAACATTCTATATCTTAGTTATCCGCGTAGAACAAAAGAAAGGTAATATAAACATATACTATATATATATTATGTGGAAAATTCAATTTCTACTCATCGATTTCGCCGGACTAATAGCTTAATCAGTGGGAGCAATGTGCTTGATTTGGATATGAGGAAAGAAAGAGCAAAAATGAAAAAGATTACCAACATTTCTATTGAATTTTGAATAATTAAATTATTTCAAACAGTAAAAAAAACCTAAATAATTCACTTAATATAAAAAGGAGGCAGTACGTGTTTTATATATCCCTTTTTATCACAAAAAATTTAAGGATGAAAAGGAATCAGACTTCGACAATAAAATGAAAATTCAGGTAATGAATCAATTAAACTCTTAAGATATTCATATTTTATATCTGAATTATTTCTCAACCATAATTTATATCATGATTCTACTCCTCAGATGTTAACTATCTAACAATTTTTGGCACCTACCTCGGTCATCCAGATCTCTCTCTATTTTATGTTACGAGGACTAGCTTGACAATTAAATAGTATTTAAATTTAATTTAGAACATCATTCTAGTGACTAATTAAATTGATTTAACTACCTCAACCTAATCTCAATAATTGTGGACCTCGCGTGTTTCTATACAGTTACGGCACACATGTTACATGGACTTCAAAGAGAAAATTCCGGTGAAGTAATCTATTTTTAATCAGTGTTGTCAAACTCAGACCAAATTGGTCGGTCCGACCAGTTCAACCGAGAATTGGATATCAAGCGAGTCTGGTCCGCATAAAAAAATCCTCCAATTTCAGCACGGTCAAACTCGGTCAAAACACGAGTTAAATCCGGTTCGATCGAAAAATTATAAAAAAGGGGTTACTTCATTTTGTTTCAAATATTCAACTTAAATAGAGGAAAGTTACATTAGAGAGTTCTTCTATTGTCGATGTGAGACAAGAAGCAACTATTCAAATTCTATCTTCCAAATATTCAGCTTAAATAGAGGAAAGTTATACTAGAGAATTCTTCTGTTGTCGATGTGGGACAATGAAGCAACTATCCAAATTCTATCTTCTAAATATTCAACTTAAATAGAGGAAAGTTACACTACAGAATTCTTTTTGTTGTCGATGTGGGACAATGAAGAAACTATCCAAATTCCTTCTTCCAAATATCACACTTTGTAACAGAGAACTGGGAGGTATTTTCTATAAGATGCTCCCGGAGATATGTCTTTAGCCATCCATTATAAATATAGATAATTATAACGGCATCAAAGATCCCGGACATGCTCCCAGAGCTATGTCGTTACACTAGAGAATTCCATCTTTCCGGAGCTAGATGTTTAAGTCTATTTTAAGAGTTGGGCCAAATGGCAAAATGACATATTTTTAATGGTCCTCACTCTTTCCCGGAGTTATGTCGTTAATTTTTAAACACTGACTTTATATTTATAATATTAAATATATTATGACATATTTATAATATTAAAATATTTATTACATCATTATGACGTCATCTAAGTCGAAGGGGTTTTTACGTCCGGGTCAACCGATCGGACCAGTTGACCCCCAACCCCTAAACTCGTCTGAATCGCTTGCCTAGCCGAGTCTGAAAACATTGTAATAAACTCTTGTTGTCGAGCCCTTCTCCGATCCTTGCGCATAGTGGCAATTTTAGCGCACCAAACTACCATTTTAAATAAATATTGTACTCATATGTTATTTTCTTAGTATAGAATTTAAAAATAAAAATTTTAGATAATTTATCATTTTATGCATGTATCTATTTTATTATTATTATTAAATCTAATTCTTTTCTTTAAACGATTTATAATAAATAATATAATAAAATTATTATTTATTTTATTTAAAAATTTTGACAAAATTACAATAATAGGAATTCTATTCCTAACCCTCATAGAAATCTTATTAATATTTAATATTATAAAAATAAAAATAATAATATAGTAATTAAAGAACATGTAAAAAGCATATTTTGTCTAAAGGATAAATTTTAATAAAGGTAAAAAATTCAATCAATATTTTTAAGGTCCTTTGCAGACTTCAAATAAAAATTGGTGAGGGTTAGACTTCAAATAAAAGTTGGTGAGGGTTGGACGAAATGTGTCACGTCACACTTGTTGAGTTCGACGTGGTAAGATCAAAAGAACTACCGAATATTTAATGCATGAGCTATAAAACGCCATAGATGAACTTTGCATCAGCAATTTGAGCTTTCCCAAGGGCAAAACCTCTTTAATTGTAGCTCACGCTTATATTTCTTTTGTTTAATTGGTAATTGCAATCGGGTTATATACAAACATAATTTCGATCCTCTTGGATTCCATGGACAAGCTGAATTAGGGTCCAAATGCATCAGTTTTAACCCAACAAAGAACTTACGACATCAGCTTGCTCCACCCTTCATCCCGAATATGTTAGGCTAAACACACACGCAACTGACGAGGTATTGAAGGGTAGGTGCAAAATCCAATTTTCACTACGGTCTACTATATCTTTGCCTATAGCCGGGCCTCTGACCAAAGACTCAAAAGTGGGGTTTAAAAAAAATGAAGGAAAAGTTTTCACTGCTCTAATCAGGTTCCTCACAATCCTCGGAATTTGCCATGTACAATTTTTAAGTTATCAGAGAAGTGAACAAATTCTAAACAATCCCTCCTCTTCTTTGCATTTGATCTCCTGTAATATCACTTGCAGAATAACTGATGTCAAGTCTACAAGACAATGATACAAAAGAGAGCTACTAAGATCCGATCATATTTTCTCAAGAAAAGCTACTGTAATGCAAAAGTGAGCTGAACCTTGTCACAGCTGGTCCAATCATTTTGTCTCCCCTGCCTAGAATGATTCCATCATGGCAAGTAACAGTGTAAGAGTACAATCAGCTAAATTTGCCAAGTTCCATCTTTTTCTTAATAGCCTTTTGACCATGGTATATGAATGAATCAAGTATCCCTGACACAGTGAAAACACCTGGATACAATTTCCAGAAAATCAGAACAATACAGAGTACCAAATCAAACATCACATATGTGACCCAAGAGCTACTTTGATCTAAACACAAGGGGCTGCCATCTTTAGTTCATGAAAAGAAAAGAGGAATTCCTCTGAATAGATAACCAAGTAATTTTACAAGAAAAGAAAGAGAGAGAGAGAACATGGTATATAGGCAATATGACAAGGCAACTACAATTATGACCAAACTACTCGAAATCCTAGACAGTTATAGGTTGCATAAGTGCTATGGAGCTACAAAGTGGTATTTCATATGTGATCTGAGCATACATGTCAAATTGCGGAGATATATATCATTGTAAAAGGGAAAGGACATAAGTAGAGCCAACAAACCTGTAGGAACAACCCGAGGCAGACTTATGATTTGAATATTAATGGTTCTAACTTTTAAAGCTTTTATAATTGAACCCATTAGACTTGTAAAATTATGAATTCAGAGTTTGATATTTGTTGAATCTTCGTAATCTACACACATAAATTTATACTCCATGTTGAAAATGTTGAGTTCTGCATCTCTGGGACTAATTGTACCACCTCTCTCAAAAGGTTTGTTTTTCAATAACAAAAAGAAATTTAAATATATAGGTACAGCGAGTATGTAATATAACATAGAAAAATGCCGACAATAAATTGTCACCCAATAAGAGTTGTTCTATATTCAACAAATTCTTAAAAGTTAGTAGTCCCTTTGACACAGTAATATGACATTCTTTCCATTTCGAGACATTTGAAAATGTTTTAAAACCATCTACCTATGTTTTGGTGGTAGAGTTACCCAACACCTGTGCTGGTGGGAAACAGCAGTAGCTACCCAGATGAATAGTCAAGCTGCGCGCAAGCTGGCTGCCCGGGCACCACCATTTTTAAGAAAAATGTTTATCGCCACTCCGTTGCTATGTGATTTTCAAGATTCAAATTCATTAATTCATTCAAATTTAAAATTAAATGTGATGTTTCTAGAAAAACTATCATTAAACCACCTCTTTAATATTCTTTCACCATCACTGATATCATAAGTCGAATTAATATATTACAGCTTGTATACTAAACATTGTCACGTATAATAGAAGAGAAGAAATATTTTTTAAGAGTTGTAACCAATATCAGCTAAGAGATAAACAGGGAAAGGGTGAAAACTATAGTTACCTCCAACTATAGCACAGACATTCGTCAAGAAGTGTAAGAATGACACGTGTTGCTCAGTGAAAGTAACCTGCAACAGGGCCAGCGATGTAATTAAGGACAGTATAGACGCATTATAAAGGCCGGAAGAATTACTCCTCACTCTAAAGAAAAGAAAAGAAGATAAGAGAAGACACAAACGGGTGAAAACAGGAAAGGAAAAGTTCCATATTAAAGAATTAACAGTAACTTTAATGGCAATACTGTTTCCTTCCTTCGTATAAGAGTAAAGGCTCGACGGCCCTTACCCTCTACTATCTACAGAAACGTTTGGGGTTTCCTGGAAACCAGTAACTTTTTTTCGGACCTTATATATTGGAAATTTTATGGTATATATAAATTAGTAGGTTGGAACCCAGTACTAAATCGGCTGCAGGCTCCTTGGTGAAGATGGAACCTTCGAAAGCCTTGCTCATTAAGTGACGCGGGATCAAAACCTGGCTGGTCTCATTTTTTGATTTCACTTGTTTCTGCCCCAGATAATTCATAGGTTTGTAGTTTGCTGGCTTTTACTCATTTTGCTTTTACAAACACAACAAAATCAACTAAAAAGTGACCAACCAATAAAATTTCACTTTTACTTAAATTTCAGTTTCCTAAATCAACTTTAAAAATAAAAAAAGTGAATAAAAAAATTAGGGTTAAAAAGATGCTTGGTTCTTCCAAATTTCAATTTACCACTGCTCCTCACCCATGGCTGCTTCTGCTAGCCGACTTCAGGTCTTTCTTCCCTCTTCTTTAACTTTCATTTTTTATTTTCTTATTTTTCTTTTACATGTTTATTTTGTGTTGTAATCTATTTCTATTTGTTTTATTGTCATGAAGCATCTCTTGCACAAGTAATGTAAAAGTTATTCTTTCAGTCGAATTATATGATACTTCTTATTTTTCGAGAGTCAATTTGACTAAATTTTGAAGTTAAATTGGATTAGATCAACAAAATTAAAATTTAGATATTCAAAAATTATATGAAAAATATTGAAAGTTGTAACAAAAGAAATAGTATCCATTGAATTTTGTTTCATTAGGAGAAAAAACAATGCTTTCAAAAATATTTAGGTCTAATAAACATTACAACATATGCAACTTATTACCAAATTCAAAAAGAAAAAGAGAACCTAAATGAAAAAACTCTTTCAACCTAAAACTAAGAAATCCCTTATATCTATGTCACATTCAAATAAGTGCATGTTAATTTACTCTCCTAGAAAACAATCGGAATAAATAAAGTTGGAAGTAAATAAAAAATTTCAGCCAAAGATTATTGTTTCATGTAAGTTAATACCATTCAGCTTTGTCCTTTTAGATTATCTAATTCTTTCGGTGCTGGAATCTTTATTCTCTTTATAAGTTAATTTGTTGGGTTCTAGTTATTTGTTTTAAATTCAAATTTTGCATTTAAATATGTTGAAATTGTAAAGTGAGAGTCGATATGATCATAAACTTAATTTGATTATATTGGAAACCCATAAGCTCCAAATCCTCGACCCGCCTCTAGCCTTCACCACCCCATTCTTTAAAGAGTAAAAAAAAACCTTAATATAACAATTTACTGAGGTTATGAAGAAGAGAATAAATAGGTTTCAGAGGTGAATTAACGACTTGAAATTTGAGCAATGCAGCCAATGCCAAACCTTTATTGGTGATAGGTCATAAAAGAAGAAAACACCAGGAATAGACTGTAAACGGCCAACATCCGCGCCTTTAAAATGTTCAGTTACAGAGAACTGCAAACAATAACCTGTAGTATCAGATTTCATGGTCTATTAGTACAGCAAATGCAGGTAGATAGCTTGAAGAATAAAAAACCTGATTTGACTGGATGGTATGCCCACTGACATCTGTATATACTGTAGGTACCACCTGCAGCAAGTAACTAGATATTACTATTGACAATTCCAGTTAAGTTCTACCTAGTATAACTCAAAGAATATAAGGTTAACCTAATGTTACAATGGATATCATATTAGAGATGCAGGAATCAACATTCCAAGAACAAAAAATGTGTCATGTTCAACCTACAAGAGAGCATATACTACATGATGGAAACAGTAAATGCCAAATGGACAACCAAAATTACAGAATGGCAGAAGCAGATGAAGGTTTATGCATTTTTTTACCCAAATACAAATAGAGAAGGATGGTTATAGATTATAGATATCATCTTTGACACTCTTTCCACAATAACAAGAGTGTGTATATACTGAAACATGCCAATAGAAAATACCATATGGACATCAACTATTACAGGATGATAGAACCAGATATAGGTTTATGCCTTTTTATCACAAAATAGAAAAAGATGTTACAGATCATAGGAATAATATTTGACCCTCATTCTTTCCACAATGACAATAATAACAGTAAGCAGCCAAACAATCAAAATGAGTAATCTTTTTCCTGGGAAAACAATTCTAACACTACCTGGATATCCCACCTTAATATTATCTATTTTCTACTTTGAATGCACAAGTCAAAGTTGTAGTATTCAACAAAGCATAACACTTGAAGTAATAGTGAGTCCAAAAGCTTAGCAGTCATCACGAACGAGCAATTGGATCAACATACACTCCTTTAATTTGCAATTTGGTTAATAAAATATTATGATTTGTGCTTTTTCATGACCTTTGTGCTTTTTAAGCACTGTTTAATATACTTTTTATTAATAACCATGGTGATCATGCCAGCTTGTCCGCACCTCAACTAACTCTATCCTGCTACCTCCTACCAGTACCAAGTAACTCTATCCAACAATGCTAGGACAGATGGGAAGAATTCACTTAGTATTTTTTTGTCTCTACTGGGATTGAACCTGGACCCTTATGATCCTCACCCACTTTATTGACTACTAGGCCACACTCTTGGGTGCTAGGAACTATTTAATATTTGTAACATGCATTAACTTACAAACCCATTAATGATCAGCGACACGACTTTTACAAGAAAACAGATTGAAAAGAGTATCATCATACTGTCATTACAAGAGTTAGGATGTTTAATGTTCAATGACCATTTGTGAAACATTTGGGATTCGTAAGGTATATTTAATTCTTGAGAAAATGAAGAAGGAAAAGTAATCGCCATGTGAAATAGGATCCATTCCAACTCTTTTTGATACTGTGGTGGCTTCCTTTCCTAGAAAGGTGAATTGTTTTAATTACTTGGAATTAAAAAACACTGACTCGTGAAAAGGAAGTAGCATGTATCTTAAAAAATAATGATCTTTCCTTCTTTCTTTGGAAAATGTAAAAGGGTAGCCCGGTGTTAAGCTCCCGCAATTACTGGGGTCTGGGAAAGGGCCGAACCACAAGGGTCTATTTACATTGTCTTTTATTGAAAATGTGGAGAAAAAAATGATCATCTTTCTTTTTTCATTAACTGAGATAAATTACGCGATTATCTGTTTTAGGGGTATATAATGGGGCATGAACCAGCTTATGTATACCTTATTAGTCCACTGGGAACGTGCTACAGCCCAAAAGCACAGGTCTCATGTTTTTGTGACCAAGACTGGGCAGATGGATAGCATTGGGTAAATACGCTCATACTGATCATAGATAAGAGCTTAACTGGTCCTTAAGCTTGGAAAAATTACTTAAGGACCTAGCCTCCCCCCCCCCCCAGTTAAAGGAAAAGTTTTTGCGGTACAAGTGACAGGTGGATCGGTGATGGGGAAAAGAAAGCTCTAGGCATTAATCCTAGACCACCCTACAGCAAGAAAGCCAGGAAACACTAAATCAAGCGAAAATCCCGCACTCACAAAACTTCATGTAAATAGCAGAAATAGGGAAGAAAGGATAAGTATGAGGCAGTCACACCTTGATAAAATATTGATACATGCCGTGCGGTGTTTCTTGTGTCCATGTCACACTGCAATTCGGATTGCAAACAATAAAGGAACAGTCAAAATAAACAATTGTCGCTGTACATCCATCATATAACGACACAAGAGAATAAGGTATAGACTAGGAATAGTGATGTACCCATCAAGGGGATTCACAACACCTGGGAAGTATTCTCCATAAGTTAATCTATTGATCTTGTGACTAATCTGTTGAAAGCAGTTTTTAGTAAAGTTACATTAAGGCACCAAAAAGACAAACATGAACAGATGAAAAAAGTTCCGGAAACATCTCACATTATAACTATCCTTCTGAAATGTGAGCAGATCATGGACATGAACATTTGACTGCTGAAAACTCTTCCCAGGTGCAAAGTGGAAATTTCCAGCCACTTTATTGACCTCCAAGAACCCATACATATTACATCCTTCACCGTCTTCCGCTTTGATCTTTTCTAGGAAACCCTCTCTTTTACACTGAAATCATGTGAATTTCCAAAGAGAAAGAAGAAAGATTAGCCATGACTTTGACCAGAAGACCACCAACAACAACAACATGCACAGTATATTCCCACAAAGTGGGTTCTGGGGAGGGTAGAGTGTGTGCAGTCCATACCACTACCTCGGAGGTGAAGTAGAGAAGCAGTTTCCGAAAGACCCTCGGCTCAAGATGACTTTGATCAGAACATCATGAATTAATAAAGCTCAACAGACATGAGTTCTTTTCATAATAATTGAATAATAGGAATGCAAAATATGTTGGAATATATGAAGCAAAAGCAGCATAGTTGGAAGTTTGTTATCACATTATGCAGTCTTCCATTTAAGCGAAGAAACCAGAATTAACCACTGACCACTTTATAAAGAGCCTACTTTATTCCATGACCAACAGAAATCAATTTTTTTTTGTTTCTGTGACTACTTTGGTCAAAGAAAATTATGTTCCCATGTTAAGCAAGAAATTGATGCCTTCAAGGTAAAATACAATTTACAGGATAGGAGTGGCAATTGCGAAATGGATTTTATATCTTTCCTGTGTTTTTTTCTATTAGGATAGTGGCAGACTCATATTTTCACATCTCTAGCATGGCTAAAATTTCCCACAAACCAAATCCTGCAGAACTCGCAGGATATATTCATTAAGAGCAAAAACCAAATTGATTCGCCTTTGCTCCATTTTTATTTTCATTAACAAAAAGGAACTTCCATCCAACTATTTGTCAAACAAAATGGTTTAAAGAATCAATCTCTCAAAAATAAACACTTAATTAAAAGCTTCAGCCTACGCTCAATTCCTTTTACCATTCTATAAGTCAATAACTTTTGATTAACAAAAAATACTCATTATAAAAATCTTTGATGGATGAATTGATGCGGAATATTCAAGATGAGGTGTCTTGGTGAATATAATTGCCGGATGACATAGTACTGATTAATGAGACGTGCAATGGAGTTAATGCTAGGTTGGAGGTGTAGAGCTAAACTCTGGAGTCTAAAGGATTCAGGTAGACCACTAAAATGGAATACTCGGAGTCCAAATTTAGAGAAAGAATACATGAGGCAAGCGTGGAAGCGAGGCTTGACACACAGGCTATCCCCGAGAAATAGTTCAAGTATCTTGAGTCTTTTCTTCAAGGAAGTGGGGACATCATGTGTCACGTATTGGTTCGGCCTAGATACAATGGAGATTTGCCTTCGGGTAATTGTGTGATAAGATGACACCACTTAGACCTATAAAGTAATAGTTAGATTGACTATGTTGTATGGGTTTAAGCACTTGCTAAACAAGAAATTCTATGTTCAAAAGATGCACATTGTGGAAATGAGGATGCTAAGATAGATGTGTGGGCATACTATGAGCGATAAGATTAGGAATGAGGATGTCCAGGAAGGTGGGAGTGGCCTCCATGGTGGACAAGACGAGGGAAGTAAGGCTTAGATAATTTGGACATACGAAAAGGAAATGCATAGATGCCCCAGTGAGGAGGTGCGAAATGTTAGGATGTAGTGGGTACAAAGAAAGGTAAGAGGTAGGCCGAAAAGTATTGGGCAGAGGTGATTAGATAGAATATGGAGCAACTTCACCTTACCGAGGGCATGATCTTAGATAAAAGAATGAGAAGGTTAGTGGGTAGTACAGTGATTGTCTTGCTTCCCGACGAGTTAAGGCTTGGCGGTGCCTGCCATATTAGGCTTATTCTTGTAGCATCTCGCTTTTGATTTATATCGCCACCTATTACCTCTCACCTAGTAGAGGATTTAGGAAAACAATACCATTTTATCCTTGGGAGTGATGGCTTAGCCTTCTATTATTTATTCCTTGCTCTTTTCTCAATCGGCATCTAAATTTTCCAAAGATCGACATTTCCCCATTCGCGTAAACTTCAATTCCTTTGCATCTCTACCCAATAAAAAAGGAAAGGTAAATTTTAAGTTCTTATTTTAGCTCTATTTCCTTCGTGATTCAAGTAAATAGGAAGTTCATTGAAAAATACTAACTCTTGAAATGAAAGAAATATACTCATACATATTCTAGAGTTTAAAATACAAGTCACTAAATAAGTAGCTTTGGGGTTTGGGGAAGTTTTTTATTTCAAAGTTGCTTGAAAAGTGTGTCTAATAAATAAGCAACTCCTTAAACATCTTTCAAGAAATGATGTATGGTAATCATAGTTCCTATAGTGTCATCAGAATTAAAAATCCAACGTAAAATGTATCCCAGGTAAATTTTTAACAACATTGTGAATGCATAAGTATTAGCTGTACATTGATATACATATGCTACAGCATTCAGTGCTGCCACTATATTTTACTGATAAAAAATAATCCACTTTTTTAAAGATAATGTCACCTACATGGCATATTTGTCCTCTTAACATGACCAAACTAGTTGTCTACTAAACAAAATCAACTGGATATAATCAATCTTCAGACATCGAAAAATTCTATCCACACAGCTAATACGTAAAACGTACAGTGCCGCATGGTCACGATTGACCACTGCATCCAACCAATCCAATCAAACATACCCAGTGCAATCTCACAAGTGGATTTAGAAAGGATAGTGTGTACCCAAACCTTGACCTTACTCCTACCTTGAAAGGTAGAGAGGTGGTTTCCGATAGACCATCGGCTCATGTAGAAGCATTACAAAGCATTTCGAAAACAAAAACAATGGGAATGAAGAAACCAAGACAAAATGCTAAAGAACGCATGACAAAGCATACTAAAAAAGAACCGCCACTACAACAAAATAATATGATATTCAAAGTGCAAGAAACATTAAATAGTAACACAAATGATTGAACTTCGCATACAGATACACAATGAGTCACATTTGTTTGTTTGAGATTGTCAGACCATAACGCTCACAGCTCTCCTATCACATCCATGTTATGTTGTATAACTTAGATAAAGTTTATCCGAAATGGAATTTTGTTACTTTTAATTTCTTAAGATTTCCGATTTTCACTAGAGAAGCAGCATGGTAGTCGAGCTTTCATGGAGGAAAAATGACTTCAGTTTCAGGGAATAATTTAGAGAAGTAAAAACAACATAAAACGTGTAATCCCTTCAACGATCAATTTTCAATGTACCTGGTCAATATCATCTGGATTCGTCAATGCCCAACCTTTCTTTCGATAGGCTTCACGAACATCTTCACAGTTGTTACAACAATGATCATCTGACTGCAAAGTTGAAGGAATTCAAAGTTGGCAATTACGAGGAACAGTTTAATGAAATAGTTATCTGTATTGTGGTGTAATCAAGGACAAATAAAAAGATAGGATGCATAAAAGTACACAAAGATGTGAGGTTAGATTTACCAAAGGATATTAAAGTTAATATCATAATTTAAGAGCAAGATTTCCAGCAGTAAGAAGTAGGAACATACCCCTTCAGCACCGTAGCAGGAACCACAATATGTTTCGTTGTGCTCAAGTCTTCCTCCATGCCTTTGCAAAGGCCTATCAATCTGTTGTTATAGTAGTCTTAGACTTAGTGCTTGAATGAAATAAATAGGGAATGTTTCTAAAATCAAAAGCAGTTCTTGTTATTTCATCCATGAAAATCCAGAATGCAAATAATGGCTAACATTTCTTTAAATCTAGCTATTTGTCCGCTATAAAATTTGAAATAAAGCTTAGTAAATTTTTAGATCAGCTATTTTTGATAAAAGAAAGTAATTTCGTAATCTCACCGTAGGAGCACCAATGCCTTCCTTCCTTGTCTCAATAACATTTCCGAGAGCATCAATTCTTTTCTTGATGATGTCATGTCTCTGCAAGTATAAATATAGCCACATCATACAAAAACCCAAAGAGCATACTCATCGGCGTTAAGAGTTCAAATAAATAGTGCAAGTAGCTCGCAAACATCTTTACTTTCACAACTTTGGTTATTATTTTCAAAATGACCTTAGCTTCTACTACGACATACCATATCTAGCTGATGCGCTTACCTTCACTGCCATACGGGCCTTTTTGCTGCCTAGTTTATAATGTGCTATTTTGTCTTACACAATTGAGCATTTCTTTCTTAATACAATTAAGAAAATAGCATTAGGAAAGAACATTAGGTCAGTTCCAAGGAAAGAGAAGATTAGGCACTAAGTAAGACTCAAAGTCCCCCAAACACATCAGCGGTCAGCCAAGCATCAATATACTGAGGGAAAACACAAAATATACACAAAGACTTTCCTCAGAATCTTAGAGCAGCTCAGTAGTGACAGATGCTAGATAACAGTTAAAGATCATTTTAAAAGAAACTCCATCAGGCTTAGACAAAGCATTTACAATTTTAGAAGATTATAGTTCCATGTCATGGTATCAAACAAGGCAGGATGTAAGATCAAGAAAAACCATGTCGATAGAAGACCTCTTTCTTTTTTCCTTTTTTTTTTTTTGGTTGGGGAAAGAGGGGGTGGGGGTGGGGGTGGGGGTTGAGAATAGGAG
>JBDJHY010000087.1:16404520-16421294 GCA_039654485.1 Withania somnifera
CTCTATTAGTGGTTCGTTTGACATTGACATTAGGTCTTGGGTGTATTCTCAACTTTATTACTATCTCTTTTCATATTCTTCTATTTTTACTATAGTAGTCCTCCACTTCGGTTTCGGATTACGAGGTTTGGTTCTCCTACTGGGATATAGTATGTGCCATCATGACTTGAGAAATTGGGTCGTGACAATCCATTAAATGGAAAATCAAGGAATGAGAAGAAGAAGAAATGAAGAACTTACCAAAATAGAGCAATAACGAGAAGAAGGAAGACGGAATTGATCTTGAATCTTGGAATTTAAGATTGGGGAAATGTTTCTTGGGAGAGAAGAGGGGAAGTTCTGATTTTGAAAGTAAGAAATGAGGGAAGAAAGGCCATTTGTAGGCCAAAATGTCTGCTATGGCGGTCAGCTAACGTTACCGCTGTTTAGGAAGGCGGACCGTCATTAAACCGCCGTTGGACAGCCATTTGAGGAAGTGGAGAAAGGCTGGAAGCAGTGACCGCCGTCTGGAGGGCGGACCACCATCTCTCTTGGCTGATGGTACAGTTGACCGCCGTCTCTAGCAGCAAGTCCGCCGTCTCAGGCAGTACACCTGGGACGCAAACAGATTTTTCATCCTTCGTTGCCATTACTTCCATTCCCCCAAATCTTATATTTTCCCACCAAAATAATTCAGCTCAAACACCCTTTTCCACTCGATTTAAATTCCAAATTGAACCAAACAACATTCCTTAAAGAACTCCATCAACAAGATATGGATTCCGACAAGAACACCAAGAACACCAATACCTTACCTAGCCTAAATTTATCATTCCGAAGCTGCCGGAAGCATCAGAATTTCATTCCGACACTCCGAACATCGAAAAACCAACAAAGCTCCTCATTTAGGCTTAAACTTAAGAAATTTCCATAATTTCACATAATTTTCAAACGAGACCCCGAAGACACAAACTCACAGTCAATCTTGACTTTGTTTGGCCTTCCGAAGCTAACGGAACTGTCGAAATTTAATTCCGAGCTCATCTTGAAAGAAAGTTGACTTAAGGTAACGAGTAATAAGTTTAAAGCTCTAAAATAGGGAATTTGAGATATCTCTCGACCGAGTCGCCAGGGATCCGAACTGTCGGTCCCAGAAAGTCATAAATAACTTGGGGAAACTACTGAAACACTCTAGGATGCAATATGATGCTTATTTATCATAAATGACCTCAAGGGTCATTACACTGAGCTGCATTTGCGGAAGGTTAGCTAGATAAATCATCACATTCACGAATAGATTGGACTTGTTCGTGATAAACTATTTGATATCCTTCCGCGATCGCGGTTCTTAGTCCACGATCGCGATGATTAATGACCCATTACCTTCAAAATGACTAAAATCTCTGTTGACCTCTATGATCGCAAAGAGGTACCACAAATGTGTAAAGAGCTGGTTCAATATGACGTTTTTAAAACACCCTCTGTAAAACCCTCATTTTGGAAAAGTTTGAAAGAGGAAATTGAAGATAATCATTGGGTAGGTTTTCATCACTATAACATGTTTTTACATTAAAATTTCATGATTTTGAACCCTCAAACAGTGAGTAAAATGCTGAACTAGAAAATAATCAAAACTTAGAATTTTAGCTATGAAATGAAATGGGTTTCAAATAAAATTTGACATTTAGTTTACCCAACTGATGAATAACACATTTTACAATAAAGTTTTGATTTTGACCTCGTGGACCGGGGTTAGTTTTTGCATAAGCCTTGGTTATTTGAGTTTTGGATGTTGCTTAGTGTATATTTCTTGTATTCTTTGTATGGGTAACTAGATTACACTCGTTTGGGCATGAGTGAGGGATTTATCCAATTTTAAGGCAAGTTGAGGTTATTTAGTTCTTTTATAAAACTTAAGTGATTGCTTTCTAGTTATCTGTAGTTGGAAGGTGAATTGATGGGGTTGATTGCGGTGACATGTACCAGGTCAAATAAGGGAACTAATTGATAATGAGTTCATTACTAACGATTTTATTCTATCTTATGAACTAGGTAAAATTTTATGAATGAATCGAGGTTTATTAAAGTGAAATTGTAATGACTATCTCATGATAACTCAATTAGTGGAATTATATCATCTTTTTTTAAAAACTTTTTGGAGGTTAGGAGAAAATTGGCAACTTGATGATTGTGTACCCCGTGATGACTTAATTTATTAACTGTATTCGGATTGATATCACTTTTCATGCTTATATTGATCTACTATCTGTTCTTATTGTGCATGGATGTTGAATTGTGGTTGTGATTTGGGATGTGGGGATCCGAGGTCTCTGTTGGACATGCATTGCTGAGATATTTCAGATATTGGTGCCTAAGATTTCTACCAGGCAGTGATTTATGGATTGAGGTTTCAGCCAAACAGTGACTTATGACCTGAGAGTTCTGCTAGGCATTGATATGATATGAACCTGAGGTTTCTGCCAGGTATTGGGATACGATGCCCCGAGGTTTCTATTGAGCATGTACCAGGAGATATAGGACAAGCATACATCACGATATTTGCTCACTGCTTGTAATACATTCACTTGAATTGCTTCTTATTTGAATTTTCTGCCCTCCCGATGACTTGTACTTACTTGAGATCACTTGATATTTCATTAATTATTGATTTGGTTTGACACTGTGGATTATCCTGAGGCGATTACTATGGTAACAGAAATAGTGATGGTTGTTCCTTGTGAGAGGTACTTTTGATCATACATATCTTGTTCTATATTGTTGGCTGGACTGTCGTATATAAACTATTTGCAGGTTGTAGTATCGAAGGGTGGTTGGATATTAGGAGTAGTCACTAGGTCTTTATACTTAGACTAGTCGAGAATGTTGCTGAGTACTGTTGTATTATACTCACCCTTACTTTTTCTGCACTTTTGTGCAGGTGTGGCAACTGACCAGTCTTGAGCTCTTTTCATTCAAACTTAGCCACTTTTCCAGAGTCTCTAGAGGTAGCTACCGCTCATTTGCAGTCTCTGGAGTCTTTACTATTATTTTGAAGTTTTTTACGTTTCCTTGAAAGACTTTATGATTTAGTCAAGCATTGTATAAATGATCATTTAGTTGTTGTGTACAGTGTCACCTGGTTTTGGGATTGTATTACATGACTTCTGCATTTTTATGGACCTAGTGACTACTCCTAAATTAGTCAAGCATTATATATATATTACTTTTTGCTTTTAAATTGTCTCTTCTTTCATTTTAAATCGTAAGCTAGACTGTTTTACCGGATGAAAAGATAGGCGTCATCACGTTTGTATTTCGAAGCGTGACAGCATGTCATTAAGCTAAAGTTAAAGCTTAGAGTTGAAAGGTCTCGAATACAAAATAATATCATTTAATTTTTTTTTAGATAGAATACAAAGAAAAACATGTCACATAAATACTTACAACCTAGGGGAGAATGATCAAATAAGATGCACTAGTTGACTAAAACATGATACATACACTAAGGATTGGTTACTTTTAAGTCATGTCATCATGATATATAAAGAATATTGGGGTTCTCCTTTCTGCAAAACAATAACTGTGGGAACAATTCTTCATGACTCAACTTCTTTCTTCACGACTCAACTTCTGCTTCACTTGTTTATATCTATCCACACAAATCTTCTGCCAACCAAACATGTTCTCACTTATAAAATACACTTGAGTCCACTACCCACTTTAGAAACTTTATGTCATGCATTATTTTTGACACTACTAGGCTTTCTCTTTTGCTTGGCCCCCATGCTTTTTCTAAATCTCATCAACATAAAAATGGCATAGCCTTTTGGAATAGCAAAAAGAATGAAGTTGTTAGCTGCCAGAGGTATAACTTTTGTTATGTGAAAAAAAATAAGTTTGCAAGTATTACTGAAAAGGATTTAACTTGTATACATTATCAATCTAGAAAACGTGTACATTACCACTTATTTTAACTTCTTCTACCAAGTTAATTATCCAAATTACCAAGTTGTTTAATTTATCTCTCTAATTAGTATGACTGGTCACTTGTAGTTATTTTCTAGGTGATCTTATAATGTAATAATTCTCTTATGTAGTATTATTACCGTATAGAAGTTAAGTTTAATGTAGAATGTGGTTTCAGCGATAAGTTATGAGTATGCGATATAACGTGAGGTATATCCCCACCTAATAAAGGTGATTGATATTATCCACCGTGCCCTTGAGTTCATATTTTGCATAAAAGGTTAATGTTAATTTTCTGTATAGGGCTTATTGCTTAGAAGATAAATGTGGAAGCATAACTAATTCTCATCTATTAACTAATAATCATCCACATTACACTAACTTGAATTTGAATTGCAGATACGAGGTCCACCACATTAGACTTGTCCTAGTACTAGTCCAGCATCCGAATCCCCTCTTTGTAGTAGGCATATTTAACATAGATCCCTATTCCAACATCTTAGTAGACTCAATTTTCAGAACTTGCTGTTTTGGGTTCCTTGGGACGAACGTTTGTGAAGTTTAATTATATTAAGTTTTATCTTTTGGATCAAAAAATAAAAGAAGAATGAATCTAATATCCATCAACTTGTTAGAAGTAATTAGTTCTATTATAACTAAAGTGTCACTATGAAGTCCTCTTCCTTTTTTCTCCTATCATTGTAATAACTAGGCAAAGAGGGCCAAGGACTAAGATGCCTCAATGCTCATATATTGCATTTCTCTTCTCAATTAATTTGACATGCCTCTTTCATACATCACTTTATAGCTACTATTTTCTTTTTCTGTCGGTGTCCATTCCTTCTTCTTCCTTTTCCTATTGCATTGTGTTTCTTAGTTTGACTAATCACGAAAAAAAATATAAACATAATTATCTAATTTTAAATCCTAAAAAAAGATGTATATAACATTTCAAATATTTTTGAATCTTATGGTATTAAAAAGTTGCTAGTACTAAATATAGAAAAAGAAAGTAATGCACATGAAATTGAAATGGATGGAGTATGTTCGTCCTCAAAAAAAGTCCCTAACAATATTGCTAATGTTCTATATGTTCCTCCACGTTAAAAATAGAATTGTTCTAAGCAAAGGGACTTCGGAATATGCATATTTTTGTTTGGGTGAATTTGTGGCCAATAGCTCTATGGCATGACCTTGCCTAAGCTGACTGGCGTGGTCTCACAAGTTGATGGTATGATTGGATCATGAAACAAAGCTCGTGGGCATCTAAACTTTTGCTTTCTTTATTATCCCTTTGAAACGACTTTTCTTTTTTCTTCTTCAATAATATTTTGGTCTTTCTTTATTTTAATAATTAGTTGTTAGGCAAGGAATTGGAGAAAAAGTAGAGATTAGCTAAGAAAGAAAGGAAGGTCACACTTGTGACCCCATGAGAGAGAGAGAGAGAGATGAGAGAGAGAGAGAGAGAGAAATGCACCATCAAACAGATGGTATAAGTTTTTCATTAGAAAAATGCACCATCAAACAGATGGTAAAAGAGAGAGAAGCACATCAACTAGAAGTAATAAAATAAAGCCTATTCTCTGCTTTTGCCTCCCCTTCTTGTTCTCTTTTAAAAACTCTCTCTTCCAAGAACAAGATTCAGATGAAAAAAAAAGGTCCCTAAAGATCATCATCACCATCATTCCTACATTTCTTCAAACACCAAGATCTTAAAATAGCTTAAAGAACATTCAAGAAGAAGAAGAGAGAAGCAAAAGAAAGACACAATGAAAAGTTCTAGAAGAGGGAAAGGATCCCATTCAGCAGATCTTTTAGTATGTTTTCCCTCAAGAGCACATTTAACCCTTATGCCAAAACCAATATGTAGCCCAGCAAGACCTTCAGATTCCAGCAAACGCAACCACAATCATGACTTCAATAAAACTAGTACCAGAATTGGTGGGTTTCCAGCCCAATCTAGTCCTCTACTTTGGGCTAAATCCAAGAATTCAGAGATAATCTCAGAGCCCAATTCACCGAAAGTCACTTGTGCAGGTTCAGACTCTTCAAAAATTAACGTTGAATTCTATTTTGGAGGATCCGACAACATTTTGTTTTAAGTAGAAATCTTGAAAATTAGTACAAATATTATAGTTTGATTTGAACTATAAAGATTGAATTTTTTCTCCAGGGCAGATCAAGGTAAGGCCAAAGCAGGGCAACTCATGCAAGAATTGGCAATCAGTAATGGAAGAAATCGAGAAGCTACACAACAGAAAATCTCAAAAGAAAAAAGGTGCTAATTGGATGGAAGCAATTGGAATCAAGAAAGATGTAATGCAATTCTTGACATGTCTTCGCAACATAAGGTTTGAGTTTCCATGCTTCGGTTCATTTCCAACTGAAGCTCATGACATCACTTCTGAGGAGGAGGATGGTGACGATGACGATGAATTAGAAGGAGGAGAGAATCAAATAGGTAGACAGATAAATGATGATGAAGAATCTTCAAGAGCTGTTTTCTCCAAATGGTTCATGGTTTTGCAAGATGAAAATCAGAAAACAGAGCGCGATAATGATAATGATGGGGATGTTGTTCCTAATTGTGTGCCACCACCTAATGCACTTTTACTCATGCGTTGTCGTTCCGCTCCCCCGAAAAGCTGGCTTCAAGAAACAGAACATCAACAAGTAGAAGAGGACAGTGAAGAAGAAAGGAAGTAAAATCAGCAATAGAAGAAATGGAAAACAAGAAGAAAAATCAAAACTTAGTAGTGATAAGATATGGTAATGATTTCCACAAATTTTCTACAGACATAGCAAAGGAGACATGGGTTGTAGGTGGTGCTCGAGATCAATTAGCTAAAAGTCGAAGCTGGAAAAGGTAATTAACACCATATAGAATACGTCAGTAAGGAATTGCAGCCTTCCAAATAACATGAACTTACAAAGGTTTGTATGTGTGAACCAACTCCTACAGCATAAGGAAAGAGCAATAGACTGGACGAGCATACGAGATCACCTTCAAGCTCATTGTTTCTTCACTTACATTTTCGTCCTCATATTCTTCTGGTGTTTGGATTTATTAATCATCTTGAGTTTGTGTTGGTGTTCTCAACTCTGAAGAATCGAGCTTTTGGCTCGGGAGTGCCATACCTTTGTGAATACTCTGCTAAACAAGATTTCTTTCCATTTTCCATTGTTTTGTGTTTTGTTGTTTCATTTATGTATTTTAGTGTGATAAGTGTCCCCTTACAGCTTCTTCTGTAAGTTGGTTTGGATGTGATTTATATAAATATTAAATTTTATACAATTACTCATTCTATTATACATTTACAAATGCAAATAAAAGATTAATTACACAAATCTTTAAAATTGACCTTATAATGATAGACGGATCGTCATTTTTTATCTATACAAAAGGTTTGAAGAAGAGTCCAGTTTAGTGAATTAATTCTACATAATTTCTAATTGAAATATGACGTAATCTAATAAAATAAAAATATTGAGTTGTTAGTTCGGTTTTAATTAACTTAATAAGACTATACTAAATATTTAAATTATTATTCTACCTCTAATTATTTATTATAAATTTATATTTTACATATTACTCAATTAATTTATAAAATATAAAAATACCTTTAATTTTTTAACTCAAAATCTAAACTTAAAGTCCTATTTGTTCTACCCATTTTTATTTGAACATTATTTATACATGATATTGGCAATGACGATTTCTCTTATTTTTCTAAAATGTGTTAAATGTTGCGTGCCTGGCTATCGAGAACCGAAATTAATAAATCAAAATTGAGCGGATCCATACGCATCCTCTTTAAAATTTTATTTCTTTTTAAATTCAGTGTGAAGGAATGGGAATCGGCTCTGCTCCAGTAAGTATTAATGGTAACTTGGATTATCGGCATGTTTCAATATTAATTTCTAAGGTTAAGATTATTTTTTAATTTAGTCTTCAATAATGTTAATTGGTAAAATTAAAAAGAATAAGAAAAGGTTTATTGTGGAATTGCATACGAACGGAAGTCTTTTTTAATTTGACAAAAGATAACAGTACATACGGAAGAACAAACCAAACAAAAACGAGAGATGATAATGTTAACTGTCAGTGTGATATAAAATCATTTGATATAAGTTTTATTTAAATATACTATTTAACATTTTTAAGTTATATTTTCTTTCATAAACATGAAAATTTCAAAAGTTGTAAGAGCTATTAATTTTTTTTTTTTTATAAAATACTATTCAATGAGCAAATTATAATTCATAAATAGAATATGATAATATCCTAAAGACACTACATTCATAAATAATATATCTTCAAATTTCTTTTATAAATAAATATTTACATTACAGTATACATAATTTATAAAGATCCGCTACTTAATAATAATAATGAGTAATTATTTTTAATATAATCATTTCATCTGCTACTTGTAATCTCCTCATACCGAGCATAAGCTATTTTTTTTTTTACAAAATTAAAATGATAATTTTCTTTTTATAAAATAATAATTAATGGATCAAATTTTAAAGAATTAAAATTAAAATTTCAAATTTCAAATTATAACATTTTGAGAATTTAAGTTTTCATAAAATCGCATGTCACTAAAAAAGGGTAGTCTCAATACATTGTGTAAAGAAGTGGAAATATATGATGAGTCAAATTAGTCGAATGATTAAGTTACATAAGAGGAGTTCAGCAATTGCGGGTTCAATTAAATTAGGAGTTCAGCAATTGCGGGTTCAATTAAATTAGGAGTTCAGCAATTGCGGGTTCAATTAAATTAGTTATTACCGGTAATAATATAAATGTCATTCTTTTATTTCTAATTACTTTTTATACTTATCATTTCATTATTTAAATAAAATATTTATTTTTTTAGCTAATGATATATTCCGTTGAATTAGACACGTTGTAGGTTTTGATATATTCAGAAAAAAGAAGTGTTTTAAATAAGGAGCAAACAAAAATCGCCATAAATTAAACACATTTAAAATGATAACTGTTTAGGGGATTAAAAAATTCTTATTCAAATTTTTTCTTCTTCTCCCATTCAAGTTTCTATTCTACTCAAAATTCTTTCTTCTTCTCCCATTCAAGTTTCTATTCTACTCAGATTCAAAATTCTTTCTTCTTCTCTCTTTTTTTTTTCAATAAAGGCAGCAAAAAGAATAGAGAGAATAGGAAATTGGATACTTCACATGTCAGCAATTAGAGCTTTAACTTTTGCTTGTTACCGATGGAAATGAAGACGACACAAAGTTTAGAAATGAGAGCAACACCTTTATTAGTTTGTTTATCTTTTTTGCAAATCAATTAAAAACGAGAATAACGCCCTTATTAGTTTGCTAAAGCAACTACCAAGGTGGCTAACATTGGTTCTTTGTCATACGAATTATTTGTTTCTTCAATTCTAACAGTGATACTTAAGATTTTCTCACTAGACGCAAAAAGAGATATGAAGGGAACTTTTGAAGAAGAATAATTTTCATTACTTTGATACATTGTACTTTTTGTATGAGTTGGATGAATTTTGAAGTACTGATTGTATTTGGATGATTTTAGATGAAAATTTTTCGTTATATGTTATACATTTTGATATAATGATACATTTTTATAAATCACCTAAAAAAGGTGATACTTTGTAACACCGAATAACATGTGAAAAGGATTAAAACAGTTGTGATACATTGAACTAAGTTGTGATACATTTAATTTTGTTATGATACTTTGTAATGTATTGTGATACTAAGCTTTGATACATTTAGTTTGTTGTGAACTAAGCTTGATAAATTAATTGATTTTCTTTACACAAGTACCATCTAAAATGTCTATTAGATGATTGCGAATGGTCATTCAAGTCATTGTACATTAAGGGTACCGAGTGGTTTAAAGTTCAGAATTTACACAATGTACATACATATGAATAATTGATAGGTTGTCTCACAAAGTCAGGCTACAATTGCCTTTGTAGGTGGAATTACTTTCCTGAAATTGGAAGATCATAAGTGAATACATACACCTAATTTATTTTATAAGGAACAGTTGGCGCTTCAGTTAGTATGGTTTTGATACATCATATTTTCTATTCAAATTCATTTGTTCACGATACATTTGCTTATAATGATACAATTTAGAGATGTATTAATAAGATTACACGTGATACATGATATCATAATGTCAATGTTGATACATTTTAAAATATTAATAATTATGTATCATTAAATAATAACTTATGGTACATTATATAGGTCCTTAAAATACTTACTAGCATAGAAATCAAAGAAAGATGCACGATATATTTGATTCAGCCATCATCGGTGTAACTCATTTTGATATCATTCTTGATACATTAAAATATCATAAATAACATAATACAGTCTTGGTATGATACATTAATATGAACATGATATATTTAGTTATATAAAAAATAACTTGCTAACGTCAACAACAACAATAAATTATTCTACGTTCATGGTTAAGAGCACATTACAAAGTATCACAGCAAAAAATGTATCACAATTTAGTTCAATGTATGACAACTGTTTTATCCTTTTCACCTGTTATTAGGTGTTACAATGTATCACTTTATTTTATAAATTTATAAAAATATATGATCACATCAGAATATATTACATATAACAAAACCTTTTTCATCTAAAATCATCTAAATACAATCAGTACTTTGAAATTCATCCAACTCATACAGAATAACGTATCAAGCATAAATACAACATACAAGGTAATGAAAATTTATTATCCTTCAAAATTTTCCTCCATATCTCTTTCTGCATCTGGTGAGAAAAAATCTTAGGTATCACTACTAGAACTTGAGAAAACACAAAGTTAGTATGACAAAGAACCAATGTTACCCACCTTGGCAGTTGCTTTAGCAAACTAATAAGGGCGTTGTTCTCGTTTCTAATTGATTCGCAAAAAAAAAAAAAGATTTGCAAAAAGATAAACAAACTAATAAGGGTGTTATTCTCGTTTCTAAACTCTATGTCGTCTTCATTTCCATCAGTAGTAAGCAAAAGGTTGAGCTCTAATAACTGCATATTGAGTATCCAATTTCCATTCTCTCTACTCTTCTTGCTGGCTTCATTGAAGAAGAAGAAGAAGAAAGGATTTTAAATCAGAGTAAAATTGAAAGTTGAATAAAAAAATTTAATCCCCTAAACAGTTATAACTTTAAATGTGTCTAATTTAGAAGGATTTTTATTTGTTCCTTATGTAAAGAACCTACCTTTTTTGGTAAAATATCACACGGTTAAGAGAGAGAAAGGGGTAAAAATAGGTATAGAAGGTAATTAGTTATAAGGGTTGGTATATGTGTTAATAACTAAAACATTGTTAGCTCATTTTATGCAATTTTCCCTGCCTTAGAAATTTATATTAACACATGTTAATAATCCACCCAACAATCATTGATAATTACTGGAGCAGAGAATGCCTATGGAGTTTGTCTTAAATTTGACATATATAACTGAATATATTCCTAAAAATTAATTATTATGGTTTAAATTAAGAGCATTATACCTAAATTTATTATGACGCGGATAAAAATAATATGAGGGAATAAACTATTAAAGCTTTTGAAAAAAAATAATTATATAAGTTTTTATTTTTCAAATTTATTTAAAAGTTAGATAAGTACATGTCTCATTTTAATATGAGCAAAAAAAGTTATAAATGTCATGGCCCGAGCCAACATTTTGAACGTAATCGACATAAGAATTACAAAGTGGCCCAAGTGAGACACTTGATCTAGCATGAGACGTGAAACATAGACAAAAAATATTGTGGAACCTTATATATAGCTGGACTCTTGTAATGTAAATGAGAAAAAACGAAAATTTCTCATAGAAAATAATAATATTAGTTGAAAATTTACTACAATCATTTGTCTGACTGTCTATGAAACCTTTACTAATGCCTGATGAGTTGTTGTGACAAAACCCCAAGTCCCAACTAACTCTAAACAACTGTAACTGAAAGTACAACAAAAGTAAGAATAAACTAAAATAAACCTTTGTCATCAAAATATGAGGACTCACCAACAATTGACTCAAACAATTAAGTCTACTAACCTTGAAACTGAAAAGACGCTTCTAAATCTACGTTCTGAGTGTAGGTAAAAGCCTGCATCAATAGGTGGAATGTATTGGTATATAATAATGCAAATACATGCATAAAATAATTGATGCTGACTAAACAAATAATACTGACTGAACATAAAGCAAAATTGAAATATATTGATACTGAGCTGGACAAATACTAGGCTGAACATGTGAACGAACTTAAATCTGAGCTAAAACATGAGGATATCATTCATACATGAAAGATGGATATATTTATAACATCATGTACTAAAGAAAAGTAAAACATAATAAAAAATGGACTCGTTAATGAGTAAAACTGGTAAACATTTAGTTATGAAAACAGTAAAACTAATTAAAGCTAAAACAATGACTGATCTAGGCCTGAAGCTAGGTTGTGAAATACTTAAGCAAAATATATAGGTCTGATAAATAACATTTAAGTCAACAACTACTGAAAAAAGAGATAAAACTCAAGGTAAAAACTGAACTTTTTAAGTAAAGTGAAGCTTTTAAACATTTAGTTTGCAAATTCCGTGACTCTAATTGTAAGATGAACATAAGTGAAAGTTTCTACTACGACATACCCTTTGTGAGCAACCACAAAGTCCAACATTATAACTTCATGCTAAAGGGCCCTCTATACATGGTCGGGATATAGAGCACTCACAAATTTTTAAGTGGGTACACTAAGTTCAAATAATCCTAATTTGTTATCGACTTAAACATCTTACAATGGCTCGTAGTTATGAAATTTAAATATGACAAGTGAAAAACTCTCATCCACTCGGTGCTAATACTACTTCTAAAATAAAAAATCTATAACTGCTTCTAGCAGGAATAGTGGGACATATCTTAGTACCTAACGACCATGCGACATTGAGTATGGCCTTCTGAATAAGTTATTTATCTAATTGGAACTGGTTTTTTTTATGAGCATGTAAATACCATTGAAACTATCAGTTATGGTATTCTGAATATATTTCGAATAAATTATTATGAACTGAGTTTAAGTTTTTGCAAAGCCATAAAAATTTTCAAAGGATTATGACCAATACTGAAAAGGGTTTAAAACTTTATAAAGCCAACAATTTATGAAAATCTGACCAATACTGTAAAATGACTTGAACCTTTGTAAAACAAATAATTTATAAAAAAATATTACCAACATTATAAAATGAGTTAGACCGACAAAAAATATTACCAACACTGTAAAATGAGTTAGACCATGGGAAACTAATAAATGTATGATAATTGGACAATAAACCATGACTTTGTTACAAAATTGGAACATGTCCATGAAAATTTCACTTAATAACATACTAGTATGGAATTTGATTTAAATTTGTAAGGACATACAAATTAATAAAATGATACATAAAAATTATGAGCAATAACTATAACAATGATAGAACATGCCGAAAGAACTACTTCATCACAAACAAGAATTTTGAGACAAATCGTAGAATCTCAACTTGTAATTCGTAACTGAAATTGAAATTTTTTGAAAATAATGGTAAAAGGAAATCCTTGTTGAGATCCTACATACCTTGCTGCAAGACTTTTTAGGTTGAAGTTGATGGTGGAATTTGATTGCTTGAACTTTGAGTTGAAACCTTAAGCTTGAGAGGATGAATATTTATCTTCTTTTCTTGTTCTTATATTCTAAGTGTTAGGTGGTTTATGAGGATTTATAATAGGTCTAGGAATGATTTAGGAGGATAAAGGATCAAAATTTCTTTGCAAAATAGAATAAAAATAACATTTCACGTTTGGAACAAGTCGGGCGTGTCACACTAGCCACCTCAGCTTATTGGGTGGTGTGTCACTCTATCTGTCGTGCTCAATTAGACGACGTAGTACCTTGCATGTTGAGTTGTATCTTGATACTTTTTGACACTATTTAGTAAACCCATACCCAAGTAGAGTTAAAGAGCTGTGTAATAATCGACCACTTCGCGTGGTTCAGGGAACACTTGAGTCAGCCGCCGACGCCTTAGTCATAACTTCTACTCTGAATTGGCATTGATAAATGAGTTATTTCATTGGAAACTACTTTCTACTTAGAACTCAGATTGACGAATGCTTTATTGCATCAGAAACTACACTCATAGACCTTTAATTTAATAGGTCATGTAATATACAATTCCTCATACTTTAGGGGATATAGTAGTTTAAAATTGACTCATGCGTGAAACTATACAAAAATTAAGTCGATGGAGAAACTTTGAATTCAACTTTACACTAGGGGTTCCTTATGACCTTAATTTACATCCAACACTAATTCCACACTTTAAAAATAGCTTTATCATCTAGGAACAAGTGAGAACTCATAGAATTTGGTCATAACTATATAGGTAGAATGGTTCAAATTCTAGTTTAAAAACTCTAGAGTGTTACAATAAAGTAGATCTATATATATATATATATATAAATGCGGGTACAAATATTTTATACTTGTATTTCAATTTTCTCACAATCTAAAAGACCATAAATAACACCCACACTAATCCTTCGGTGGGAGAACAAACCAACCCCAAGCATAGGTTACTTATACTTAGTCAATCTGTACCACGTCATATATATCTAAAAAATTTGAACAAAACCTTATAAATTAAATTGCAGAAGTAGAAAATAATATCTATCTATCTATTATATCACCCAAGAATTAAAAGCATTCCACACAGACTTTACTAAAATTGTGTAAGAAATATCCAAAAACAAAATAAATATCCATGTCTGAATAAAAAAGATAAGGAATTGAAGAATGATCAAACACATCCTAGAGAATAAAGCTCAACCTCGAAGCATTAACTAAAGATGAGGTCGCGTCTAGGCCTACGGAATAATAATATGCCAATAATTTCCGGCACTTTAGACGATTAAGAAATAGAGTTTTCATTGTTCTTAAGTATGTTTTTATGAGATATAATGGTATTTTGTGTGTCTATGCAGGTAAGAAGAACATGGTATTTTGAAGAGAAAATGAGTCAAGTCATAGTTTTTGGGTAGATCATGACCGTAGATCAACTCCACAGACTGTCATTGTTTCTATGAAAGTAAGGAAGCGATTGAGAAGTTGCAAGGAAAAATCTACAAGGGCATCAATGGATCATCCTTTTCTAGTGACGGACCATCGTGAGAATCATAAAACTGTTCCAGTGAAGGGGTTTTGGAAGAAAAAATCCACGATCCAAACCATGGATCGTCGACCATAATAATGGATTATGGAATGGACCGTGGATATTTGAAGTACTTTGGGTACAACGATGGATCATGGACTCTATTCACGGTCCATGGACTCTGTTCTACGGATCATTATTTGCTTGCCGACTATGTTTTCTTAATTTGATTAGGCTATGATTTTGTACACATTATAAATACTTTCCTTAGGTTATATTTGAAAGGGTTCGGCCCTTTTGAGCTATTTTTGAATATTGTTGAATTCTTGTGACTACTTTTACATTGTTCTTGATAGTATTGAAAGGCTTTATTTTGTTCTCTCTATTATCCTCCAGTATTGCTAATTTGTAATTGTAAGTATTATTATTCTGAACTCATGTAAATTTTTGATTCTATTACCATGATCATGAGTGGATAAAACTCCCACAACTAGGAATGTGGAAACCATGATGAATAACAACTTAGGTTAAAGTACCTAGTAATTCTAAATTGATGTGCATGTATGTATTGTTATTCTCTTTGTATTGATTGATTTTTATCGAGTGCATGCATTAAAACTTGCCTTTACTTTCTTGGGAGAGAGGTGAGAAACAGGAAAAGAGATAAACAACAGAAACTTAGAGCTACCAACCTTCATCTAATGACTTGAGCCATGAGAAGGATAGTCTATCTGGGGTCTAAGGTAGGTGTTAGTATGGGAAACATCTGACATTGGGAGATGATGAGTGATATACACTTAATAGGGTTGAGAGGTGTTTATGTGTACCTAACTTGTCATATTCTGCATGCTAAACACTAGAATAAGTTGCTAGTATGAAACATCTAGGAAGTCATGAAATTATAGGGGTCATGATATCACTCAAATTGCACCTCCAAACGAAACATAAACAATCGTTGTTTAAATATAGAAACCAACAAGGTTGTGGTCGATCCATATGGAATATGATTCTGATTCAGGTCTAATGAAAATATTTAATCAATTAACCAGTTATTTCTAGGGATTTTTTGTTAAAACAGTAACACTTTGCAATAAGAATTAAATATCAAATGACATATTTTTGCAATAGATTTCAATCAAATATGTACTTGCATTTATTTTCTGCTGTTACCATGCTTTGATGGCATAAAATCAATAGTTGACGCACATAAAATAGAATAGAAAGAAGGGCACTTTGAATGACTCTGCGCCTATATCATCCGCTGCTCTAGCTAATTGTCCCCCTTTCCATATGTAAATTCTCCTTCTAGTCTTTGACAACTGGATTCATTAGCCTACAGGTTGATGGCTCCAAAAGGCATGACAAGAAAGTCATAAGCTTTATACCATACCTCATGAAAGAAGTCATCTTTGACTCATCTTTCTCTGCAATCCTGACTTCCCAGTACTTCGATCGGATATCCTATTTTCTTTAGTAATGAGCCTTGCTAGTGTTGGACCAAGGTTGGTTCAAGAGAATCGTCCTTCTACGTTTTGATTGATGACTAAACGTTAAGTCAAAGATTCGTTGTTATTGAATCACCTCACAAGCAAGCATTTCATTCCGGA
>JBDJHY010000087.1:16468292-16496108 GCA_039654485.1 Withania somnifera
TGTTTGAACAAGTCCAAAGAGGGATCCAACCCGACCTCATGACAAGCAAAAACAAAACCAACAACGCACCGAATGGCATTGGGGGTAAGTTGACCTAAACTAAGGTAACTAGACTCCAAAATGCTAAGGAGAAGAGAGAAAATAGGGTACCTTAACCTCGACACCATTTGATCTACATACATGGCGCGAAATCCCGCAGGGGGAAAACACGCCTTGTCATCAGAAGAAGGTATGAAAAACTCAAAATCAAGGGGAAACCCCAATCTCTAGCAGAGGTAGAAGGCGTCCAGCAGAAAGACTGCTCGACACCCTACCGACCTCTAGTTCGGTAGACCCATACCCTAACAAGGAGGCACCCACCGCCCCCTTACGAGGTATGTCACTATCTACCCTATACAACTCTACCTCGCGTTGTTCTAAAGAAGAAAAAGAAGAAGTGTTAGATAAGGAAGACATACTTACTTTTTCACAAACTAAATGCACAGAGGAAAATACTCAATAAAATGCTCAAGAGGGTCTAAAATATTACCCAAACGAAGTTGTGGAGTATATATAGGTTGGGAATATGAAAAGACACTTACAAGAACCCAAAAAGTCAAATAAATGGCAGCTGTTATCACTGCCTGACAAAAGGGATACGGAACGATTCACATCCCATAACCAGATCATGACACATGTTGATATGAACGACCCAGATCGTGCCTTGGAAATTTACCACAGAATGGCATAGGAAAAACTGCCTAAACCGCCTGTAAAAAGATACGGATAAACGTCACTCTGATATAGGTGACACGTATCAAAAACTTATTCAAAACAAGGATAAGTATGAATAAAATAGCGGGATCGGCACTTATGAAAACTTTCACACCGGTACGTATTATATCGGCACCACCATAACTTACATATCTCTACTCGGTACCTAGCCTATCGATACGAATCACCTCAGCATAACGCTGATCGGTATGTTGCATACTCGGCAAAAATTCACCAGTACCCCACATACCGATGTAATACTACCCGACTTGAATTCATCCCGGCACTCTGGCATGACGGCACAACCAGCCAAAAATCCATCTTAGTGTATATCACGCCAATACCATGTCGGCACTCATACCTACGAACACTCCTCCTAATAGACCCTTCGGCGCCTAAACACACCGGCCTCACAGTATCCGGATGACACCGACATCAGGCCGATACCATTTAACATAAACGCATCGCCTCGGCTCTTCACATATCGGCATCATCCCGGTCACCTCGACCTCCGGCACCCCGGTACAACCAGACAACTGCACCCAATCGAGTGGCGTAAACACACACATCGACTCCGGGGGGGACTACTGTAGGAGTATGGCCCAAGCGAAGTGGGCCCAATAGCAGAGCCCCACTTAAATAACGGTAATAATATTAATAATTGACATTTACTGCAATTAAAGACTCTTAAATGAGGAAAAGTTATACATGGAAGGTACTATCCGGAATACGTGGTGGAGTTATGGTAGGATTGTGATTGCCATAATTAGCTTTATCACTCCCGGAAATCACATAAAAGATTAACTCCTCTCCTAACTGGGCACCAGAGCATCTATAAAAGCTCAGGTAAGGCCAAGAAAACAGGTACGCTCTATACTCGGAATTTATACTGCTAAATACTTTGGTAACTCTCCTTGCTTGGTGACTGACTTAAGCATCGGAGAGCAACCCCGGGGACCACCCTAGGCCTTTTGTTTTGCAGGAACGTTCGTGATCCTTTGTTAACAAGTTTGGAAGCTCTTTTGTTCATGGTTCTCAGACGGATAATTACCCTGATAAGTTTTAGGACTTATCACTCACCAACACACATCTAAAAATTACATCAAACTTCAACACCCACAAAATTTTCTTTATTTTATATTGTGAAAATTTAAATTTTTAAGAAGAAAAGTTTTCATTTTTTTTTTAAATTAAAGACTCTCGATGGAGAAAAATGAGATTCTATCGGACAATCAATGAAATTGATGGCCAACAATGGCGTTAAAAGTGACGTGCAAGGAAAGAAAACAAGCTTTGTGAAATTCATTACAAATAATTTTTATTTTTCGTTAATTTCATTGAAAATGATCTCTATTTTCTTAATAAGTTAGGATTAGGAATTAATAAGTGTTTTTAAAATATAATGGGGATATTTTGGGTTGGTTGGGTGTTGGTTTTGATGGAGGAGAAAGAGAGAAGGGGGTGGGTGTTTGAAGAACAAAGAAAGGGGGTGAGGGTGTTTGAAGAACAAAGAAGGTGGGGGTTGGTTGTATTTTTTTTTTAAAATATATTTGTATACTGTGGCACGTGTGTAATGAATCTTTCGTATAATATTTTTAAGGTAATATTTAATTTACTTAAAAATTATTTAAAAAAGAATATAAATATAAATAAAAAAAAGAGTAGCATCTCTCCCCTCACTATTCACTTGTGCAGAGTGTGGGGCCAAGGATAGGGATCGGCAACCCACTACTTACTACTACATAGGGCCGTACCAATGCACGACTCCCGCAATTGATTACGATAATGACCTTCACGTCTCTCATTTGTGGTGGGCTCTTTTTTAGGCCCAATATAATTCATGAATTTGTTGTCAAGTTGGGAGACGAGATGTATCATTTTCATTAATAAGCATTTTTGACACCAATTGACATGTTTTTGTAAAGTAAATTTTTTAATTTATGTTAGTCTTTTGAAAACAGTCTAGGGTAAGGTTTGCATAGCTCTTCTCATACTCCACTTGTAGAATATCATTTGGTATATTGTTGTTACTACTTGGTTCAGTTAAATTTCAAGACAGTGTATCTGGACAAATGTTGTAATCCTACGTTGATATACTCTAGCCTTAAAGTAAACAAGTGTTGCTTAACAATATAGGACTGACTCTGTCAATTTGATGGGCTCCAGAGTCCATAATAGCCCATGGTGGTGAAGAAAAGTGGACTACGTTGGATCGTCCATTTTGTTGCTTGGCTCGAACTGTCACGCCCACCTTGATAGCATACATAGTCGGTGTATCCTATTTAAACATCATTAATTGCACAAATTTGAAAAATAATCAAGTTTTGGAAACAAATCAGACAACATAGCTATATTTCATTTAAATTACATTTTATAGTTAAGCAATTTGTAATCCCACTGGAACCTCTAGAAAGTGGAATTGATATTTTTATTACTAGAACTACTTTCGAGACATAAAATTTTAATACTTTTATTCATTTTCTTAATCTATCCATATTAAAAGTTATATATTAAAATTTAAAACACACAAATAATATAATTGAGAATAATAAATAAATATAAAAACTTAAAAAATAAAAGTAAGAGATGAAAAGATTATACCAAATTGAAGATATCAATTAAACATTTGAAGGTTGAAAACTTCCACTTGATCATTTGACGTTGCTAGTAATTGCTAAATAATAAATTAAGAAATAACACACTTTTTTATAAGAAAATTGAGAGAAACTGATAGATATTGAGCGAATTGTTGTGAAAAATGAAAAGTTTGAAGTGGTATTTATAGAAAAAAATTTGAATTAATTTTTTTATTTTATAAAATAGTCATTTTTAACCCTTTTTTGTTGTTGGCCAACGACTAAAAACGGCTATTCTTGTAAAATATTTTTTAAAAAAAGTTATTTAACCGGGCCGGTCCCATCCTGAATTTTTGAGCCGGTTTACCCAAAAAAACCTGCCCAGTTGCCGGATTTAGTTTAATGGATCTTTTGGTCCTATTCCCAATATAAAATTTGGAATTACATTTATCATGTGTTTGATTATTGATAATAGCTAATACCGATATAAATCTATACCATATACGGTGTGGATTATAATCCCAGAGACATCCTTGTTCCAAACCAAACAACCCATAAGAATAAGAGACTTCTATTCTGAGACCTAGTAGTGCAAGTATGTGAACCACTATCCAATTTGTTTGTACCAACATATTTGTTGCTAACTACTGTAGCAATGTGTTACAATTAACGATGAATCACGGTTCAATGAAAGCAGTCCAGAATACATATAAAAAGGAATCTGAAAAGTAGAACTAAAGCATAAACAGAAAAGGGATAAATATACCTTTGAACTTTTAAAAATGGTATGTATATATATATCATTAGTTAATATTTTAGATATGTATACACTCTTTCCATCTTACTTTAGGACCATGCGTACTCTTAACCCAAACAGAAAATATATGTACATTTTTAAAGCATGACGAAAGGTATATATGTACCATTCTAAAAGTCCGGGGTATATTTATTCCTTTTTATATTAATTTAAAGTTTATATTTGTATTAACTAATAAGTATAAGGTTTTCCTTCACAATCTAAGATGGAAATTGGACAAACCGTCGGTATGATTGTAGCACAAGATTAAATGTAATTTATCGTGATCATTGAAACGGTGTAGTTTCAACTTCTTGTACTAGTGCATTTTGTATGTATTGAACGACACCGAGTAAAGATGGATGTTTTAGACTGACTAGAAAAAAATAATCTCTAAATTGTTAAATTTACTTATATTCTCAATCCTGATATAACTATTATGAGTTGTATATATTAATTATCATTTTAATTTATTAAAAGGTGAGATTTTGAGATGGACCAATATGCCTGGAAGATCGGATAATAATAATATAGATTGGTGAAATAATAAGTTAGTTGATAAAATCTATATTTCGGTATAGAGATTTGTGATTTGCCTTTTGAAAAGCTTATAGATTTTCATTGTGTCAAACTCTTACAAGTGAATTTATGAATCCGTCACAAGAAATAAGTAAATTCAGAATCTTATTTCCTTGGGAGAAGGAAGAAATAAGTTTATTTTTTAACAAAACAAGTGTGTGAATTTTTTTTCTTTTTAGACGGGAAGAAACTTTTCTATAAATAGAGATTTTTCCAACCTAGAATAAAAAATAAACAAGAGAAAATACCTAACTAGAGAAAATAAACAAAGGTATAAAATGTGGATGGTATTTTTGTAAACAAACCATAGTTATTAAAGAAATATAGCAATGTTTGTTGTTTTTAATATTTCAAACCAAATATTGGATAAGAAATAAGCCCAGTACTACTAATTCCAGAATTACTAACCCCAACATTACTAATCCCTACATAACTAATACACCCCATTCAGTACTAATTTATATCATCTACCAAACGACCCCTTAGTGTTTGTTAGTTATCTTACTTAACATGTTTTGATTGGAATGATGGAAGAAGGGATTTTGGTCAATGAGGTAATTCAGATCATTATTTGCTATCGTAAGCGTAAAGAAAACACATTTTTTATGATGAGGAAGTGAAACTTGACACACAAAGAGATATTTCAAGTATCTTGGTTCTTTAATCTATGGAAGTGGGGACATCAACAATAATGTCACACATCATATCGGTCGGCGTGGATAAAGTGGAGGTTTGACTCCAAAGTCTTATGTAATATAAAGGTATCACCAAAACATAAAGGTGAGTTTTATGAGTGGTGCTTATAGACTAAATTTGTTGTACAGGACGGAGTGCTGGCTAGTCAAGAGCTCCTATATTCAGAAGATGCAAGTTACGAAAATGAAAATGTTGAGATAGATGTGTGGACATACTGGAAGTGCTATAATCAGGAATGGGGATATCTGCGATAAGGTGGGAGTGGCCTTCGTGGTGGACAAGATGAAGGAAGTGAGGCTGAGATAGTTTGGACACGTGATGAGGAGAAAGAACCGAGGCTACATTAAGAAGGTGTGAGAGGTTGGATATAGTTGATACACGGAGAGGTATAGGTAGGCCAAAGAAGTATTAAAGAGAGGCGATTGGATAGGAGATGGCGTAGCTTCAACTTACCTAGGACATTACCGTGGATAGGAGGGTGTGGAAGTCGCGGATTAGGGTAGAAGGCTAGTGGCTATCACAGTAATAGCCTTATCCTTATAGTGTATTGCTTTTGATTTCCTTCAATCATATGTGTTTATTGTGCTTCAATTATCGTATTGTGTTGTCATTGCTGCTACTGTTTCCTTTGACTGGCTGCTATGTCTCCTTCACCATCATTAATTTTCCTTTCATATATATTTTGATTTGTTGTACTCGATTGAAGGATCTTCGGGAAATAACATCTCTATCTCCACAAAGTAGACGTAAGGTTTGCATACATTCTATTTTTCCTTGACCTCTCTCCTTGAGGGATTTCATTGTTAATGTTGTTATTTAGTTAATTGGTTGGTCCATGTTGTATAGTAGTGCGTTTTGGTGTTGCCAAATTTTAAATAAACATAACGATTTTAATTTAACTTGTGAGTAGATCCATGGTCATGAAAAGGGTGAGGATAGAGTTCCTTTTTTAAGGAGGTCAGATTTCAGCAGTCATTGTGCATCTTCAATATTGAATGTCATCATTTACAGTCCAATTTTTGCAGAGATTGTGCCTGAAAAGTCAAGAACAAGTGTATATGCTCTGGACAGATCATTTGAATTTGTATTATCGTCTTTTGCTCCCCCTGTTGTTGGACTACTGACTCAGAATGTTTATGGTTATAAACTAGTTCCTGATAGTAATGAAAGTATTGCCACAGACAGGGATAACGCTAAAGCTTTGGCACAAGCGCTGTTCACTTCCATTGGAATTCCAATGGCCCTATGCTGTGTTATTTACTCTTTTCTCTATTGCACCTATCCAAGAGATAAGGAGCGGACGGAAATGGAAGCACTGATGGAATCAGAGATGCAAATCATTGGGCTGGATACTTCTCCGGCAACTCGACAATACTCACAAGTCAAGTCACCTGAACCCCAAGAGCACCTTGAAGACAGAATTGTTGTTGAAATGGATTATGAGGAAGACGAACTTGATTTTGACTGTGATGATGAGAAGACATTAGTCAACCACCACCCAGCATTTTCTCAACTGGATCTATATTAACCATTAAATCAAGAAAGACTTCCATGTACATGGATGATTAGATGACCACACATCTAATACAAACTTATATCAGTCGATCAATTATGCAGCAATTTATTTTTTTGGCCATGATAGGAAGTTGTCATAAGGATCAATATCAACTTAGATTTTTTTTTAGGAAACACCGAAACAGCCTTCTACAAAAATGTAGGGTAAGGCTGCATATATGTAGACCTTGGTGGTCCAGTCTTTTTCCTAAACCCCGCGCATATCGGGTGGTTAGTGCACCCCACTGACCTTTTTTGTGTGTGTATCAGTATAGGTTCTTGAGAATGCAAAGTCTCAAGGTTAGTTTGATATAGATCACCTCTCAGATAACATACTGTACAGGGAGTAGTATAGTCTCCTCTTGTAGCTCTGTTAATCAATATGTTCTCATCTTAATATTAAGTGAAACAAATGGTTGTAGAAATGCAATTGCATCCTTTTCTGTCTTTCTTCTTTTCCTCGTATGTTAAGATGCAAATTGACCACTGGGAAAATACAAGGATGTATGTATCTGAAAATCAACTTTGTTTTATTGTGAAGGAATAAATAGCAACGAGTTAAAGTATAGTCTTCCAACGATGTTGATGTTTGTTCATGGAATGCCATCAATCATCATCATTCATCACTAATGAATCAACCATTCTCATTTTATTGAACTATTTTTTCCAACTACCTTCCCGGTTATATGTTCTTTTGCAGAATGACTTACTGGGCTAAAACGATTCGACAAATACTCCACATGATGAACTAATTAGTTTCTCATGAGCTCCTATCCCCTCATCTTTAGATTAACTTGTGTTACCTATGGCCATATCAAAATGAGTATTTATAGTCACCGAAGTCCACTGGTTTATTTTTTCTAAACTATGGATAAAGATAGTAAATTGCCTTCCTAGAAGTTGATGTTTTAATTAGGTGCTATTAGCTTGTTCTTGTTTTGATGGTAGTTTACAATGTTAATCAGAGACAAAGATAAGTAAATCAGCTTGTAAAAGGGCAAAGACGCTAATTTGGGCCTCATGGCATCACTTCACCATCTTTATACTCGTCTTGTAAAACTTAGCTATGAAATTAATTATCGGGTTTAAAAAACTCAAGAAAGTGATATTATTCACTTTATGTTAAATTCTCATGATTTTTCCTCAATAAGCCACATTTTTAAGAATATCCTGCACCTCGTACATGGCATCTCTTTCCTTTTTCATTATCAATGTGACTTTATTCGCAAACCAAACTCATTTCCTCCTCAATTCAAGCACTTTCTTTTTCTCTAACCAATCTAAAAAACTAGCAACGAAAAGAAAGTGTAGAGTCGTCACTAGTCTATCGTTGCGGATCTTGATCATTCCGTGTAGTTAAGAGTGCTTATATATAAGTAATATGTCTATCTAAAAAACTTATCAGCGGCGCCCATAATATAAGAAAAATAATATCAACACCTCATAATTTAAGAAGTTTATTAAGTTCAAATTATGAATTCGTTATCTATTGTCTACTACATAAGTTTCGAAAGAAAAATGAAAGCCAAAAAGTCCGAGTTGATTAGAGATGGAGTGATCATCGTTTCACCAAACAAACAACGTCTAATCCCCACACACCACCTTAGCCTAACACAAGTAATGGCTTTCTTCTTCTATTAAATTAAACCTTTTTTTTTATTTATTATTCATTGAGATTTGAGTAATTCAGATTCAATATTAGTAAGTTCCAGTTTCTAAGTAAAAAGCTTACAATTAAAAGCAATTCTATACTGAAAACTTAAACACAAAACTTATGATTTAAGAATAGAAAAGTAATTATTAGTCACCACAATTTTGAATGATTTAAAATAAAACTTATCTTGGAACAGTTTTATAAGCAAATTCCCTATTCATAGTTTCCCACCAACTCTTCATTTTGGTCATTCATTAGTATCGGCTTTTTATTGTAAGAAAAAAAAAAGTTACTAGTCCAATTTGCGATGATTAAACCATAACTGTTTTGTTCATGATTTGCACTCGTCCAAATCCAAGTTCAAATCATTAATCCCAACTATATTACAATTTTGTCTCAACTCCTTTTCGCAAGTGATGAGTTATATTGCAACTACCAATTTTTTATTGTCCCCACTTAGTTTCCTTCTTGTACCATGTGTTGAATCGTTGAGGTACAAAAAAAAATAAAATAAAATAAAAATTTCTTCTATCCCCACCAACATGTTAAAAATTCATTTGATATATAAAAATAATTTATCTAAATATAATTAAAATTTAAATATTTATTAAACTCAAAACATTAAGCAAGAGGAACAACCGTAGTTGTCTGCTTTTTTACTCCTTTGGTATCTTAAGTTTTTGGCATCATGAAGGCATCGAGCCTAGATATCAAAACGTTTTTAATAAGATAAGTGGATTAAAGATAAATTTTAACTAAGGGCCTTAAATATACCCATATATGCACAAACTTACTTGTTTTTAGTTTATTATTTTGAAAAACGTTAATTGTTATTACTTTAGTATTTTCAAAACATTACGCATTTAACTTTATATATTAACATTATTATTCATAAATATAAGAATTAATTATAATAAGATGTTAGCTATTTATTTTTAATGCATTACCTTGGATGTATCGTAACTTTATTTGTTAATATGAGGTTTTGAGTTGTTTAATTTAAAGTTTTAAATATTTCTGATAAGAAGTAGATAGTTTTTTTTTTCTTATTTAGTTGTTGTACTTTTTATGTTTTACAATTTTCAATATTATTTGAAGTGAAACTAAAATCATAAATTTAATATCTAACTCTTTCTTGGATGGAAACCTAAAACGAACACTTCACTGGCCTAGCATGACTATCAAGTCTAAATTTTCTCCTATAGTAATAGATTGTTTGGATGGTGGTTTGGCACGATTTCATAATGTATTATATTGTATGGTATAATATTGTATTATATTATGTTTGAATAGATGATATGGTTTGTTGTTGTTTCATTATGTATTATATTGTTTGGTTTGACTGTATGATACTATATTGTAGTTGATAAGTTTATTAAAATGTCTTGACTTATTATAAATATTAAATTTATCAATAATTATTAATAAAATAATAAGACAATTTTCTTTCTGCTAATTCATTACGCGTATTCTAACAAAATTAATTTAAGAAAAGGTAAATGAAAAATATATTCGAATTCAGAAACATCAGTTTTCTAAATGTTCAACTAACAAACATGATGTATGCGATATGTTTACACGAAAAAATTCAAAAATATTTCAGAACTTCAAACTAAACACTCGAATTAATTTTTATACTTATAAAAAAAATATTACTATGTAAAGTTAAATGATTAATGTTTAAGGAATTTTAAAGATTATTAAAATTCAGGGTAAACGGTAAAATAAAATTTTAGAATATTATATAAGGGTATAACTGGAAAGAAAAATTATGTAACCATGAGATACCACTAAATTAGTGATACAATAAAATAGAAATTTTTTAATGGTTTTTTAACCATGAAATTACACCATATCATACTATATATTTTAAGTAACCATAAAAAAAAAATACTAATACAAATCATATCATATCATGACAAACCACCATCCAAACAAACTATAAGACTTTTTGGGCGTTTTTGAATGATATTTGGTTAAAGTTGATTAAAAAAACAAAAATTATTTGAAGTTAGAAGCTTTGGACTAAACTTTTTAAAACGTAAGATAAATTATAATTCAAGAAAAAAATCGATTCTTGTTGTTAATTTCTTTTATTTCTGTTTTCTCCACTACCTCTAGAGTCTATAATTACTCCTTCATCAACGGTATTTGAAATAATGGAGTACATTATGTGCAAATAATGATGAATGTATCAATCTAGGAATATGAATTGATTTGTTTTCTTCATTTTTTAAGGGGGTTGGTTGGTTAACATGAATCTTGATCAATAGGCACTTGACACGTCAAATATTTAACATAAGATTTTCTTTTGTGCCTAGGTTTACTTAGTGAAAAGATAATTACTACTGCTACTTTATGTTAATCAGTTTTAAGGATAAAGGTTATTATGATCACTATTACAAACTACTAATACACTTTGAAAAGGGCCATTCTAACAAAGCTGCTTTAGAAGAATCTTGAATTTTGTTCCTTGTGTTTTTACTTTTCCTTTCTGTGCTCCCAAGTTTGAGTTGCACTGACAGAGTGGTAAGAGAAGTGGATCATTATAACCCACATGATGTGTTGGATCCCCATTTTGACCTTTTACCAATATTGTTTGATTTTTAAAATTATATTTCATATTATTTTTTTAATGCATAATACATAAAAAGAGATTGTGATATATAATTTAATAACTTTTTAAAATTAATATATATATATGAAGAGTCGCAATATATAATTCACAAACACTTTAAATATATACAGATACTTGTTAAATCATTCGTGATATATTTATTTTCATCATTTAACTTTTAGGTTATTTTTAGCTTTCATCAATTAGATTTCTATCTCCTTGTATAAGAGTCGGGAGTTCATCCCAATTTTTTTCGATAAAAGATTATACTATTTTTATATATATAATGTATGTTAAATCCCTTTAGCTTGTTCATAATAAAAAATTATAAATTCACCATTACCTCACATAAATTATTCTTTTTCTTTCCAAATTAAATCTATCCATTCATTTAGCTCTTTTAACCCTCAGAGGCAATCCTTTGATCTACTAAAATTAAAATTCAAAATTTTCATTATTCATTCGTGATGAATACAATTTCATCGCTCAAATCTTATCCAACTAACTTATTTTTCTTGTTATTGTGTGATTCAGTAATAGTATAATATTTCATAAAAAATCTATCGTGTAGGTAAACGTACATGGGGAGACGATGATGTAACAAATGGAGGAAAATATGATCCGAAAATTGAATGATAAGGATAAATATATCAAAAAAATATAACGAAAAACAAATATACTTTTTTTTATATGACTACATGAGAATCTGATTCTTTTTCAGATTTTATTTTGACGCTCAAACAAAGATGTATTTGAGCAGAATACCTGAACATATGAGTGTTTCTGTTGAACACTTCTTATTGAACAAAAAGTGCATTACACAAACACTTTATCATGTGATTAGATATTCAATTGAAGCAAATTATAATTTTAAAAAAATATTTAAATAAAATTTACTGATAAATTTAAGAGACTATAAATATATTAATTTCTTCATTTATTCGTTACTATTATTATTACTGTTATTTTCTGCTGGAATTTTTTTATTTTTTATTTTTAAAAGTAGCCTTTTATTTTCAATTAGGTTTGGTGAAACAGATTATAGGCGCACCCAGTAATGGTGGATTAAGTGAAAATGCAGCTCATAACATAATTTAACCTATTCAATTCACTATAATTTATAATGAAATTGGATAAACAAAAGTATGAACTTTTAGCCAAAATCATAGGCTTTAATAGTTTCTTAATATTTTAGATATATGGATATAATAAGAAACTATAAAAGCCAAAATCTTAGCCAAACATTTTGATTTGACCTATTACGCTATCAATTCACAGCTCAACCACTCCTTATTTTTAAAATCAATTTTCCTACTGCAACTTTTCCTCTGTTTTTTTAATTAGGAATATTATAACGAGTGTATGCCACATGTAATAAGAAACTATAGAATTCCAAAAAAGAAATAAAATTAACTGGGACTCCGTAATAAAATAGCAAAAATTAGAGGACACATGAAATATTTTTATTGGTAATGACCAAATAAAAGCTTAGTCCCCACTCCTCCTTTAGTCCCATCACATCTAGCAAGGGAAAAAGAAATAGGTATTAAGCTAACTACATAATATGATGATTTATAGCTTCGGATCGTTCTGATAGTTGGTTAGAGTTATTTAAATATTAATAATGTATGTATTAGTTATATGTATATTAATAATATTTTTATTAGTTATATAGGTATTAATAATGCAGGATTTGATTGTGCATAAATTATATATTTATATATTGATTTCTCATGTTAAATTAATAAATATTATATAAATTTTAAAAATTAAACATATATTTATAATTATACAAATATTTAATTAAAAGATAAACGAATAAATTTGTCATTTTAATTTTTTATTCATGTATTACTTATTCCATCTTCTACTCAAAATAAAATAATGCATCAATTTCCTCATAACCTATATATGTATTAATTATGGAGTTTTCTATCCATCTACCATACGTCGTGTTAATTTTATATATGAATAATATATTTCTTATCTATCTACCAAATGTTGTATAAGTTATACATAGTTTAATACAAATAAGGTGGATATTATCCACATGCCGAACGACTGTGAGCTACGGGTGGGATGATATGGTAAATGGAAATTTTGATTTTAATATTATGGTATTTAAAATGATATATGATGGTAAATATTTTAAATTTTTTTCATAGTTAGTATGATATTTGGTATTTATAAATAAAATATTGAGATGTCGAAGTATATAATTACATAACTAATTCTATGTATAATATGGTATACCTACAAATCTATAACCTAGTATTTATAAAACTATTTAGATATTGAAATTTTGACTACTCAATGTTGATTGAAACCGAATTTAAAAATATCAAATCATATTTGAGTTAATTTGATATGATAAAGATATTTTTAAAAATGCACACTAATATTGTTGAATTAAAATTTTAAATATTATACCATATCATATCATACCACGGTTATACCTAGTGTGAGATTGGGTTTATTAGTAGTATAGAGGTGCATATTAATTTCTCAATCTTGCTAAAAAATAACATAAATTGATGTATGTATTTTAGTTGTATGAGATTATAATAATCAAATATTGTATTTTTTTAATTTTTTTTTTTGTGTCTTTTCTTACTTATTCCTATTTTATTTGATATACCCCTTAAACACAATAAATAAATAAAATAACTTTACGGTATCCTTCATATTAATTATAAATTATTAAAATATTAGAAATAAATAATATTAATAACTATAATAAAATAAAAATAAAAAAATAAATTATCTTTTAATTTTTTAAGCCAAACAAGTAAAGTGGCTACCAAACATAATAACGACCTCTCCTGCTGACTTGTTTGGTTTGATTAAAAAAAGAGAAAAGCACAGTGGCTGTGTCTTTTCCCATGCTGATTTCTACTTTCTTACCTCCAAAATGTTTGTTCATTCATGAATTTCGATTCCCCTCTATAGCGCATGTGACACCTTCTTCTTAACTTAATATCTCCCTCTTTTCTTAGCAGGCTTACCAAATACTTTAATAGGATTAGATACATAAACTAAACCATAATTGTTTTCTTCTTATTTTCTCAATTCTTTTTACAGTGGGTTAGTAGGATACTGCCATTCTTGAAAGAATAAGATTTCTCGATCCTCTAATAAATATCGTGTTCAAATTGTATATAAATAATAAAAATTTATCATCAAGCACTTTCCCTTTTAGTAAATCTAATAATTACGAATTCATGAGGACAAGCTTATATATCTTCTTAATTTATCATGAAACTTATTCAATTTCTCTTTTATCCATTATTAAAGTGTAACTACTCGATAGAAAGATACTCGGGTTTATATTCCTGTATATGTTACTTAAAATTTTTATTATTGATGAACATATGTTTTAATCTGCGAATTAATTTGATCAATAAATTTCACCAAAATAAAAATAAAAACACAGAAACTCTGTTGTGTCAGAGAATGGTGTGCTGGATCATGTGTAGTAGTGCTGTTGAACTATATTCTATATTCCCCATATACCATTGTCTTAAGTTTTCAGTGTAGCAATGTGAATCAATTCGTTTCCTTCCAATTTTCTGTTTTTCCGGGCCACTTGGTTTGGGGTTAACATTACTTAGCCGGATTTAAAATTTTAATTCTATAAATTTAATCGAGTACCAATAATCGAATTCATCACCTTGTTTAAGTTATGAGTTAGTAACAAAAATTATACTGAATCAAATCTCGACTAAAAATTATATAATTCACGTCCCCTAAGATAACAAGGTTTAGTTACTTTATGATAGTCAATTTAAGGATAATATTATCTCAATAATCTACACTTGAAAGTTCATTAAACTTTAAGAAGATGGCTTTTTAAGGTTTCTTGATTTTTGTTCTTTGTGTATGTTCCAAGTTTTAGTTGCAGTAGAGAAAGTGGAAGAGAAGAGGGATGATTTTAATGTACATCATTATTATAACCCACATGATGTAGGGGTCCATTCTCTGACAATTTCACATTTTTATATAATTTTATCTAGCAGACCTCGTTAGCTTCTTTTCCTTTTACCTACTAATGAGGATGAATACACTTTGGTGATACATGTCCCAAATTCTTCATATTCTAGTCAGAGTAAGGTATAATTCGAAACATCCAATGAAGTATTTATATTGGTTATATATAGTACTCCCTTGTTGTCGTTTTTGACATATATTTGTCTATTAAGTTTAATATTAAAATATAAATATTTTATTTTCTTAATACATATATCAAATTCAAATATAATTATTAAAGTTAAACCGAGCGAGTAGTATGTTTTACGACATTACATTTATTACTCCTGTTGGAATGGTATGACAATTTTCCATTGGTCTTGGGGGAAAGGACTAGGCATAGTAACTAGTATCGTCTAGATTATATAAAAATTTATATCATAATAAAATATATAATAGTAAAAGATCTCTTATAATTATTTTTATAAATAACAATAATTTTAGAGCAGTAGAATACAAATTAGTGCAGAAGAGTCAAATCTAATCATTACGGATGATATCTCAAACTTTAATTTTAAACAACAACAAATGTGTTTATCTCTATACATAATAGTAATTATGCTTCAATTCTAAATTAATTCAGATTATCTATATAAGTTATCACGCATCATGTCTTTATTTTAAATTAATAACAATTTAATATTTAAATTTTATAGCATGCTAAAATTTTCTGCTTTACGTACAAATTTTTAATAAGAGTAAATACTTGTAGACAACGAAACCTTATTTACAACTAATTTGTATTAGCTTCAACATGGATCTTCTTAACTACAACTATGTCCTACTTTTCACTTTCTTCTTCTTCTTCTTTTTTTTTTTTTTTTTAATTTTAACAGATTGTGTAATATAATTTCGTTTCAAGTGATAATTTTAGCGTCGAACGAGCAAAATTTTCTCATTTTATCCTTATGTGTGCTATTTATATCTATGTCAAATATGATTTTCTTTTCCATCCAAACACCTAGCTAGGGTGTATTTTGATATTCTTATCGTTATATTTCTCAGTTTTAATATATGATATATTAATAATTAACACCCCCCCCCCTCCCCCCTTTTTGAGTTAGAAGAATTTGAACAGGGACCAGTAGCTAGATTGGAAATGTAATAGATAGAATGGTTAACTTTAGGATCACATGAATCATACAACAAGGTCACATGAGCATATCATGTAAAAAGCACTAGAAGAGAAGAACAGATCCCCGTATACTTCAAGGAGACGCAAATGCCATTCACAAATATACTAAGCATTGATGAACCTTGTGTCTTTTCTAGGTGAATTAGGATTACGATTAGATGAAATAAAATCTAAGTGCCTAAGACATAATTTCTTTTAGTATTATTTCAAACACGATAAATATTTCTCCTATATTGATTATACTATCACTTAAATAGCAAGACAAGATTCCAAATAATTGTGGCGCAATAAATGACCTAACATGAAAAGAGGAAAATTAAAATAAAAAGTAAAGTAATAGTTAGGGAATAATAAAAGGTATAATCCATGAAGATTTACCATCTTATATAATGACATAATAATATGTGTCCTACATTTCCTATTACAAATCTTAATTCTAAGTATATCTCGTAATTTAGTTATTTATATAAAAATAAAAATCAGGTTAAATGACACGCCCATTAGAGAGGGGCATATTGGTAAAACAATCTAAGGGACCCACCTACTGACACGTGCCTATCCAAGCTGTGCACATGCTTTCACCCCGGCCCGCAAAAGTTGATTAAATAAATTAATAAACTTACTAACAAATCTGGCGGAGCAAAAATTCAAAAAAATTTAAAACCCCTGAATAAATCTCTTCCCTTCTCTCTCTTATTCTCACACACCACACGGAGAGAGAGAAGACACACACAGTAACGTTCCTATTTTCCCCTCACTTTCTTGCTATATAATCGTAGCTCCCAAGTCCCAACAAACACTCACTGCAAGCAAAAAACAACACTAGTAGTAGATTCAAAGTAAGCACCAAAAAAAAAAAAAAAAAGATACATACTATATCTTCTGAGTTAGTAACCAGATCTCTTAATTTATTGCACCAAAGCTGAGAGTAAATAGTCTTGAGCTAGAAAAAAGATAGAAGATTTGGTTTGTGTGTTTTGATTTTTTGCAGTAGCTGAGTTTGGCCCAACAAGAAAATAAAAAATGGAGAAAAGCACTCCTGTCCGAAAGTCACACACTAACACTGCAGATCTACTCACTTGGTCGGAAAATCCGCCGGAAAATTCTCCGGCAATCGGTTCTGCTGCTTCCTCTGCCCGTTCTCGTCAGGTGAATTTCTTCTTTTTTTTTTTTTTTGGAAAATAGAAGTTTTTCTTTTTGTGTGTTTTTGATTTTTTTTTTTTTGGGTGAAATGATAGCCGTCGGATGGGATCCAAAAAGTGGTGTTTGGTGGTCAAGTGACTGATGAAGAAATTGAGAGCTTGAACAAGAGGTGAATGATTTAGTTTTTTTCTAAAAATTTTGTTTTGATTCTTATTAAGTTTTTTTTTTTTTTTGTCTTTTCTGTTTTCTTTTTGTATGTATAATTTTTAATTTGTTGATTTATCTGAGCAAAATGAGAGGGTATTTAATGCTTCTATGGGCAATCATAGTACGGAGAATTTGTTTGTTTGTTATTTTGTTTTTTGCTCTTATTTTTGGCTGTATTCTACACGGTCTCAACAATGCATTTTTTTTTTGTTTTTTGCTCCTCTTTGGTTCTATAATTAATTTGTTTAGAGAGGTCTAATCGATTCGAATTGATTTTAAATGATATATAGTCGATCTTAATTTATTTTGAAATGAGATGTTATAGTAACTGTATCAATTTGAAAATCATTTCAACACTTTCTCTCCAATAATCTCTTAATTTGTGTTCTAATTTAGTTAGATACTAACCAATAAAATTGAAATCTTGTGTTCTATTTCTAAATATGCTTCGTGCATTGAGATCTGCATTCAGACGTCTGTGTGTTGTGATTGCTAAAAGTCGAATAGATAAATCCTTATATGAATACATTGTTATTCATATGTGACACTACCTAAGTCATATTAGACAGAAAAAGAGATTTAATTGTGTTGTTAGTCATGGTATTTTGTCCGACAAAAAGTTTTTATTTTCACATCCTTTAATTGAAATATATATTTTTAGAGGTCTTGGAAGACTTTTTTTTTTTTTCTGCTTCCAAATTATATTTGGATCGTGATTTATGTTCTTTAGTGTGTTGTTTAGTCCTGATACATATGAGTAACGAATCATTTGGATGCTGCACCTTCCAAATTATTTGTTGTTTATGTTTGTATTCTATATTTGGCACTGTCTCAGGAAGCCATGTTCGGGTTATAAACTAAAGGAGATGACAGGTAGTGGTATATTTGTATCTGATGGAGAAAATGGTGTTTTAGAATCTGACAGTGCGACTCCCGTCCCAAATAGAAGGATGTATCAGGTACACTTCCCAATTAATGTCATCTAAGTATTTAATCAATTCATCATATATGGTCTTCGCAGTCTATGTACATTTATGTCACCGACTAATCTATCATCTTTGGAAGTGGCGCCTGACTCTCACACCTGCTTTTTGTTCACAGCAAGCTGTAGCTGGTATTAGTCAAATTTCATTTGGTGATGGAGACACCGTGTCTCCAAAGAAGCCAGTCACTATTCCTGAAGTGGCAAAGCAGAGGGAACTAAGTGGAACTCTAGAAAGTGAGTCTGAGATGAAGCTGAAGAAACAAATTTCTGATGCAAAGACCAAGGAACTTGTTGGACATGACATCTTTGCTCCCCCACCTGAAATTCAACCTCGTCCATCTACTGCTCGTGCGTTAGCACTAAGAGAAAGCATTACCATTGGAGAACCTGCACCGACTAATGTATGTACATCTATCAATTTCTTTATGTTCGCTCTATAGACTGCATAATCCCACGTTCAGTTTTGCACTCCATAGGCTTACCTTTACCAAATTACTTTTAGAGAACTAATTCAGCTAGAGCAGAACGGTTGAAATAGGCAAAGAACTGCAAGATTCCTAGAACTGTGTTAGTAGACTATCTGAATGGTTCTACGAGATTGATTACATCATTTTTCTTTTAACTTGTTATTAGAGAGTATCAATGCATGTTATCAGGCTTTCACTAAGGAAACTTGGCTTAATTTAGAAGGACGGGTGAGGCGAGCAGTTTAGTTCTCAGACACTAGTTGTTAAATCAACTTATGGTCTTGTTTTAGCATCTCCCATCGGATTTTTGATTCCTTTCACCATTTTTCCGCAAAATAAGTTCAGCCTCATTTTTGTTCTTTTTTCTTTTCTTGGTCTTTTGTCAGGGTGATTCGTCTGGTGATGAACAAGTGGTCAAGACAGCCAAGAAGATTCCTGAAAAGAAACTTGCAGAGCTCACAGGAAACGACATTTTCAAGGGAGATACTCCTCCAGCATCAGCTGAGAAGCATCTGAGTTCAGCAAAGTTGCGAGAAATGAGTGGAAGTAATATATTTGCGGATGGGAAAGTAGAATCCAGGGACTTCTATGGCGGAGTTCGCAAGCCACCAGGTGGTGAGAGCAGCATTGCATTGGTGTAACTTGCTAGGTCTAACTCAATTTACATCATTAATTGTGTTTCCTTTTTATTCATTATTTGTAGTTGGGGTTTGGTTCTTGATGTGATTTGACCAGTGTTCTCGAATTTATGTCCCTAGGATCTTATTATTTGACATGTCAACCAGAACTAAGAACTTTTGGCTAATTGGGTTGTATGTTCATAAATCTCTGTTTCTGATCGACTTTGTTTTTGTGAAGATGTGTCATCTGAGTTCAATTAATTAATTAATATTTGTAATACATTTTGGTTCGACATGAATTTGAAATGTGTCAAAGAGAGGAGAAAAACATCACTTGCAGCCCGTATACATTTTTTAAGGACCATTCACTTTAACAATTCTTAGACTAAAAATGTCCATTATTTCTTAAAAGTCTGTAAACCATTGCATTTCATTTTAGAGGTGTTGGTTGGTTATAAATATTTAATTTCTCTTTAGATATTATGATTGAGATTTTTATTTTACTTTTATATTTTTTACAATCAAAATCTAACGTAATTTGATACCATTAAGTGGTTTGTTGCTTTACAGAATTTAAGGTATTGTTATTTTGTAGAATTAATCATTTTATCGCAGAAGGATATATTTCGTAACCTCGGGTACTGGAGAAAAATAATTTCCTTAACGATACATTGTCAATTTGGTGGACTTGATTATTTCTAAACTTCAATCTCTTTCTTTTGTTATATTTGAAGTTTTGTATGTTGTTCTTCATATTTAAATACAGATTTTATTTGTATTCTAAAAATAACAATCTTAAGAAAATTATTGTATTTGTTAAATCTATTTTTGGTTCTTGAAAATTAAAACTTTTGTGGTTTTGTACTCCTTTTGAACTTATATTTTGATTCGAAGAATACAAAAACTTCATCAGAATATTCAAGTTCATTCCGATTATGATTGGAAGAATATAAAAACTTCATCATTAACTCGAAAAATAACTTAGTAAGAAGTAAACTTTGTTGTGGTCATTTTAATCCTGGGTTGGAGTTTTTGCTCCTATTGAAGTTTATCTTTGAAGAATATAAAAACTTCATCAAGATTTAAAGTTCGTTGTTAGCAATTCGAAGAATATAAAAAATTCATTGTTGACTTGAGCACCATTGTATTTTTTGGTTTGAAGAATATAAAAACTTCACTGATTGAATTAGCTGGGCTATTCGGTTTGAAGAATATAAAAACTTTGTTGCATAGCATGTTTACTCAATTTAAAAATATAAAAACTTTGTTGAGAAACTTGATTGGTTATTTGGTTGAAAGAATATAAAAGCTTTACCAAATAGTTTGTGTAGTCGATTCGAAGAATTTAAAAATTTCATTGATTTAATGATTTTTGTGGTGTGTCAAATTTTACAGAATTTGATAATTGAGGATTTAATCAAAAATGACAACTAGAACAGAACCACATTGTGATGAATGGTGTTGGCCCTACGGCAACTGCCAGGACTTTAACTAGCCATTCATTTGTCCTTATAATGATTTCTGAAGAAGATACTGAAACTAAAGAAAAAAAACAGAATGGAAAGTCTACCAATTATGAGTGCAAACCTTGTTGAAGATATGACTCCACATAGTAAGAAGAGGAAGAACTTCTCTAAACAACATAAGGAGTGGAATAACAAAAAGGTTCAAAGGCAATTGCTATAACTGTGAAAAAATTTTCCACGGAACTCTGGATTATCGGGTTTCAAAGTGGAACAAGAAGGAGAATCAAAAAAATATAGTAGAGGCAAATGATAAGATTGAAGATCTTTGCACCATGCTCACTGAATGCAGTCTTGTTGGAAATCCAAAGAAATGGTTGTTTGAATCAGGAATCACGAGATATGTTTGTGTGATTTAAGAAGCTTTTTTCTATTTATATTTCCGCAAATCCCAAAGAGGAAATCTCTATGGGAAATACTGGAACAACCAAAGTTGAAGGAAGCTGGAAGATATTCCTGAAAATGACTTCCGGCCAGGTGTTTACTCTCTACAACGTTCTCCATGTTTCTACTATTAGGAAGAACTTGATTTTTGTTGTACTTTTCGTTGTTTAAGTGTGTGTTTGATTCTGGAAAAGTTGTAATGATTAAGAACAAAGTGTGTGCATGAAATGACTACCTCAATGAGAGCCTTTTTCAAACTAAATGTAATGGTTGTTGATGAAATGAATAAAGCTTCAACTTCTTCTTACTTACTTGAGTCAAATAATTCATGGCATTCTCGTTTTGAAGATGTAAATCATAAAATCTTGCGTAAAATGATTAATTTAGAAATATTTTTTAAGACTTAGTGCAATAAATCACAATGTCAAGTGTATGTGAAATAAAAGTTTGTAAAACATCCTTATAAGTCTGTTGAAAGGAATTCCAATCCCTTAGACTTAATTCACACCGATATTTGTGATATGAAGTCAGTACCATCTCGTGGTGGGGAAAAGTATTTCATAAATTTCATTTAAAAGAGATTTGCCTGAAAAATGGAATTGTCAATTTAACAAGTACTCCGCCTAAATCAAATGGGATTGCAGAAAGAAAAACTCGAAATTTAAAAAAAATGATGAAAGCATTGTTGAAAAGTTTCGATTCACCGCAAAGCTTGTGGCGGGAAACGATTCTTACAGCTAATCAGATACTTAATAGAGTTTCCTACAGCAAGACATAGTCTATTCAATATGAAAAATAGAATGAAAGAAAACCCAATTAGAAATATTTTAAAGTGCGGAGGTGTCTAACTAAAGTCCAAGTTCCTATACCTAAAAGGGTAAAGATAAGATCAAAGACCGTGGAATGTGTCTTCATAGGATGTACTACAAATAGTAAAATACGTCTGTTCTTGGTTCAAAAACTCGAACATCCCGATATTCATGTTTATATGGTCTAGAAATTAATCAAATGGATGTGACGACATCTTTCTTAAATAGAGAATTGGAGGAAGAGATTTACATGGAACAACCTGAAGGTTTTGTGGTTCTAGATAAAGAAATAAAGGTGTGCAAACTTGTTAAGTCACTTTATGAACTTAAACGTGCACCCAAACAATGCCATACAAAATTTGACCAAACAATTTTGGCAAATGAATTCAAAATAAATGAGTGTGATAAATGTGTTCAATTTTAATAACACTCTAAATCATTAAGTTATTGTTTGTTTATATGTTAATCATCAATCAGTAGAGACGTTTCTGACATAAATCTACAAAACGAATGTTTACTAATAAGTTCAATATGAAAGAGTTAGGAGTTGCTCATGTAATCTTAGGGATAAGAATTCAAAAAACTTCTCAAGGGTTAGCATGTAACAGTCTCATTACATTGAAAAGATACTTGACAAGTTCAAATATTTTATTTTAATTATTGCCAAGACTCCAGTGGATGTGAGCTTTGCACTTCAAAAGAATGAAGGTGAAAGTGACTCATAATTGAAATATGCACGAGTTTCGAAAAGTTTGATGTATATCATGAATTATACACGACCAGATATAACATATGCAATTAGTAAACTTAGTTGGTACACAAGTAATCCCAATCAAACTAATTGGATGGCAATGAAAGGAGTTTGGCGTATCTAACACATACTCAAAACTATGTTTTATATTATGATAAATATCCTGCGATACTTGAAGAATATAGTGATACAAATTGAATCACCGGGTCTTCAGAAGTCAAATCCACAAGTGGATATATATTTATTCTTGATGGAGGAGCAATTTTTTGGAAATCATCAAAACAAACATGTATTGCTCGCTCCACAATGAAATCCGAACTTATAACTTTCAATAAGGCCGGTGAAGAAGCTGGGTGGCTCCGAAATTTCTTGGAAGGCATTTCGTTCTGGTCCAAACCATTGACACATGTATGCATACAATGTAATATCCAAGCGGCGATTGAAAGGACATACAATACTATGTATAACGGTAAATGTCGTCATATACGACGAAGACATAATACCGTTAAACAAGTACTCTCTAGTAGAATTATGACTGTTGACTATGTAAAGTTAAAAAAATAACGTGTTAGATCAATTTACAAAAGGCTTATCTAGAGAGGCAGTTGAGAGATCATCGGGGAGAATAAATTTAAGGCCTAGGACAAGTCAGCATAGCGGTAACTCTACGTAGAAGATTGGAAATCGTAAGAACTAGATTCAAGGAGATCAAATAAAGTTATGTATAATGGTTCAACATTGCCAACTAAAAAAAATTCATTCGCATGATGAAGACAGTGTTCATAAATAAGGAAATCATTAGTGGGTTTAAACTTTTTAATCGTTTGTAAGTTTGACAGATATGACCAAATAGTTTATCTATAGGATTAACCATTTAGAAATCACCTACATGAGTGTGAAATGGAATTCGTTTCTAGGAGAATGCTAGTACATATCAATTCTCTATGCACTCATGAAATCAGGAGAATTCATGGCTGAAATAAACTAAACCGTTAGAATATAGATAGTTAAAGGTTGATTGTGTGACTTGTATTGTCTAGGTGTACAATAAAGTTCGACGGTCCAAAGATATCATATCTACCGATTGATTGATTGCATCTGATATAAGTTCACTATGAAAAGTTCAAAGGAAAACCTACTTATCAAGATGCAATCAGTCTTTACTTGTAAATCACACATTTGTCCGTATATTCTTTGAGAAATATTGAGAGTCCTCATTCGTGTGGGGGATTGTTGGGTTTCTATAGATAGATTGTAGTATATATAGAAAGTGAAGTGAATGAAAAATGGTGGAACAAATTTGGAGGGAAATAAAAATTTAAAATAAACTGGACTTTACTTTATGGAAGCTTATTTTCTCTCACATTGGTAGGAGAAAGTGATTTTGCTATTGATGATCTAAGAAGAAGATGAGTCTCGCGTCGTCGTCATCGCTCTCTCGGCTCGGCTTTGTTTTGTCTTCGACTTTGAATTTGTCAAATGATTGATCGAGAGACTATCTTTTTGAATAAAATTTATTTAAAATTAATTGTTTAACAATTATTTGATTCGAAAATCAAACTTAAGAATTTTTTTTCTTATATGCGGCCGCAATTGGTGATATGCAAATCGCATATGCACCGAAGGTAGCAACGATTTGTTCAAAATTAATGGTTTCATTTGCGTTCGATGGCATGTGCGGACCCGCATATTGCTCCGCATATCGATCCAGAAACTATTTTTAAAAAAAAATGCTAATATGCGGCAATGGATGAGCATGATATGTGGCCGCATATGGCCATGTCGATTCTGAAAATTGTAACTTTACTGAAGTGGCAACTTTTTCCATTGCATTTCTTCTTAGGAAGTGTTTGTTGGCTATAAATATCTGATTTATCCTCAGATATTATGATTGAAATATTCATTTTACTTTGACATTTCTTACAACCAAAATCTAGTGTATGCTACCATTGAGTGGTTCGTTGCTTTACAGAATTTAAGGTATTATTATTCTGTAGAACTGATCATTTTATCGTGAGAGGATATATTCCGTAACCTCGAGTACTTAAGGAGAATAATCTTCGTAATGACACACTGTGAATTCAGTGGATTTGATCATTTCTAAACTTCATGTCTTTATTTGTTATATTTGAAGTTTTGAATGTTTACATGTTATTCTTCATATTTAAATACAAATTTTATTTGTATCTCGAAAATGACAAGCTTCACAAATGCAACTTATAAGTTGTTACATAATTGTAGAGAAGAATTAAAATTGATAAAAATATGTCCTTAAAGTATGTGAATTAGTACACATATGCCCTTACCAGTCTTCTAGTTATGATCACTTAAATTTTACGTGAGACGGGCATGCTTAAGATTCTTCAAAAGTGCAAAATATGCGATTATTTTGATGTAGTTCATTTTTTATATATGATTATATCGTCTGATTAATGAAATAAAATTTTAATGATTGTGAAAATTATGTGTTTGATTAGATTTTCCTCCTGCACTCCCCTACTTTTCCCCATATTTTCAAAAGGTTAATGCCATGTTTCATGCAACCTTACCTACCGTCTTATAATAGTATAAAGTAGGGGTATGATAATTAAATGGTGGATGAATGATAATAGACTTGAGAAACACTTAAATACTGAAATCGAGAACAAGAAAAACTCTCATTTGTTGTCTCTACATTTCTTCTATTCAATAGATTTTAATGTTATTATTCTTTTAGCTAATACGTTATTAGCACGATTACTTTACCCTCAAAGAATTATAGTATTCCAGCAAAGAAGAAACCAAGAAGGCAACAGATGGAAAAATGTTTTTTACCCTCTAGGAGAGATTTCTCTACCTAATTTGTACTGTAATGGGGTGTTATCTGCCTTCCAATTATACATTTGAGAACAGGTATGTGCCCACATCCATTTACATAGATAAATGGTACTGATGTTGGCAAAAATTTTCTTAGATCCTAAAGAGGATAGTTTTTTATTTTAATAATTTCACACATAATATTTTTACTGAATCTAAATTTGGCAGTTAGTGAAGATAGTGTTGAAAACCAATATAGTTGGTTCGTCCAATAAGTGAATTATTGGAAATGGGGTATTGATACTGCTATGATCCGTTAAAAATGTTTCATAACTTGGCTATTTAGTTTTTGCAAAACATAGAAAAATAGAAAATATAGAGCCGGTTAAAAAGAACATTTTTAAAACCTTAATTTTTGTAAAATCAGAGATAAGGATAAGGGTTCTGAGTATCTCCGAAGATGTTAGACATCTCAAAAAAATTTGAACAAGGAATTTAAACACCTTGTGGCTAAAATAATATATCTTATTTTGATTATTGAGAATGATCTGTTTAGCACTTACATATGATATTAATTCAAGAAATGAATAACTTCATAATTTGACTAATTTGAGAAATGAATTAAGATGCACTTGTTAAAGGATAATTCAAATTCTTTGCAACTTGAAATCACCTTCCATTGTAGTAACCAATTAGATGTTAGTAGGAAGATGCAAATATAAATAGGGAATTGTGAAAAATAGACTTGGACTTTGAACCCAATCCTGATATGGTGAAATTGTTTGTTTGTTCATTCAGCTCGTAAATGGGCTTGAATTGTCTATCATCGGTCCGTGAGAAAAGGAGCCAATCGAATTCTCTTTGTTAATTTGTACTTCACAAAATCGGTTTTTCGATCCCAGAGTTTTTTTTTTTTCGATAAGTTTTTATATAAATATATAATTTATTTCTACTTTAAATATTTATTTATTTTTAAAAAGATACAACTATTAAGATATTTTAAAAAAAATAATAAAATATATAAATGAGTGATGAAGATAAAATATTTTAAAAATAATGATAAAATTACATAAAGTAAATATTGGATATCAATAGGTCATAATAAAAAAATCATAATTTAAAAGTATAAATCATACTAAATAAGTCTAATAAATATTACTTATATGACTAAATATTAAATCAAAAAATAAATTAGTTTGTATATTTATGGAAAACTAAAGAATAAATATCCAACAGTATTGTCATTTCTAGTGTTGAATCGAATATTTTTTTAGCATTATTATTGATTTGGAGTTTATTTGACTTACTAATATCCATGGGTTATAATTTGAGCATTCAAAATTTTAAGTTTAAACGTGAAATAATATGTTGAAAGATAAAAAGTATGAAAAAGTTTTAGAAATATTTATAAATTACGTCACAATAAATATGTATATGTATAAAATATTTTTAAAATATGTAATATCTAGTTGGTTCGGGTCAATTTAATTTATTTTAGTTAAAGCCAAACCAAATCAATTATAGTCGAATTTTTCCCAACACCAAACCAAACTAAACCAAATTAAATTATTAATTGATTTTTTTTCGATTTAATTAAATTTACGATTCGATTTTGTTCAACTCCAACAAATTGGCCCAAAAGGTATAATTAACTCAGTAATGTCATAACAATGCGTTTGTAGTTTGCATCAATATTCAGCCATTAATTGGATCAGATGAAACAAATATGGGCTCAAACTGGAACA
>JBDJHY010000087.1:16497500-16517829 GCA_039654485.1 Withania somnifera
TATACTTGATAGTTAGACCAATAAAGATTTTCAATATAAAAAAAATTAACTCTTGTTTTACTTGATTTAAACTACATGAGTATATACCTAGATATATCATTTATATGCATTAAATATCACTTTAAACACTGTTGCTAAATTGTTCAAATCTAGCTAATGCAAATTTCAACCATTTATTAGTATAAATATTGGAAGATACAAATATATATACCTAAAAAGGAGAAAAAGAAAAATAAAACTTTCATCTTATTTAACTTAAACTTTTCTGTTTTAAAATTTTTCATCCTATTTAGCTTAATAATAAAACTACCATCTTAAGTTTGTTAAAATAAAAAAAAAATTATTTCACTTCATTTAAGCACATATCACTCACATATTGTAAAATATTAAAGTTATTTTTATTTTAGTTGATATGCAAAATGTAATTTTTTAAGTGACTAATACAATTTAACAGTAGAGTCAACATTTTTATTATTGTTAAAAGAATCAAAATATAAATAAACATAAGATAGTATTAAATAGTTCAACGTATAATATATTTATATAGTGTACTTTCTCAATGAAAAGTATGAAGTATTATCATAAAAATAACGAGTAATGAAAGTTGTGAATGTTATTATAGATGATATTAAAATTAAAATAAATATACATAAATGTAATAAATGATATATAAAAAAAATTAAGAAGACACTTTTGTCATTTTAGTCACTTTATCCCTGGATAACTTCTCCTGGATTATTATTTTACCCTGATGAAGGAATAATTTATCTAGTACTAATTATTAATTCTAGAATAAGTTATTTCATACTTGCCAGATCAACAAGAAATTAAAGTGGCACTAAAAAATTATCTCAAAATTATATCCTTTTATCTCTCACATAACAAATGACCCCTTAAGGTGTTGTCACGAAAATTCTGTAATTTTTATTCGTACTCTTTTCGGATACTTTAGGTGTTACGTTAAATTTTATATTGTCAATCTCCACAAGAAAAATATTAAGTAAAATGTAATTTGATTAAATTATCCTTATTTTTTATTCTCTCTATTTAAAATTTCTTTCTTTTCACTATATTATTATCTACTCATATTTATGATTAAGAGTAAACACGAAAACAAATAATTAATTTTGTCTTGATTTTATAAAATGACAAGTATTATGAATTATCTATTTTTAGTAAAAATGGAAAGAAAAATAAGTAATATACCTTTTCAAAAACTTAATAAAATACTTAAAAATAGTACTAGTTGATTGTGAATTCAAATTTTATTTTGTACTATTAACTTGAGGATATAAAACCTATAAATAATAAATTTTGAAGCTTTACTTAACGAGCCATATATCATTTATACACATAATTAGTATTTAACTATAGTTAATTGTTATGTATCCTTGTTTTAATTATTCTAGAGTTAAAATTACTTCAGTAATTATATATATACTGAGCGCGGATAAATATTTTCTCTATTACCCTCTCATATTAGTGTGCATATACTTTGATATTTAATCATCTATGTCTATTATATGAGACCAAAAAAAATAAAACAATAGTAAAGATTATAGATATATCGTCATGTAACGGTTGCAAAGCTTGTGTGTCATTCCATCAATACGTTGAATTTATTTGGAATAAAATTTTCAAACAATTATGATTTATACACTTTTTTATTCTTTCAAAAAAACACGCAATTTATGGGAATTACAAAATTTATTTCACTAGCAACCGATATATTTATCTATCTAAATACAAACACTATAAAGATATGTATTTCAATATTCATAGTGATCTCCATTTTTATTATTCTACAGATCTTATCAGAGCATGCATTTTTATACTTGAAGAATTGAGAATTTAATTAGCTATTTTTGATTCATTCTCTGTCGAGTTGTTTGGCATATGCGATAAGAAGAATAATTACAAGATAAAATTTGAAACTAACTTTATTCATACTTGATATGAGGTATAATATAATATCGGGACTATTTTATCTCATTATTTGGGCTAAAATGGCGGAATTATAATCTCATGTGGCGTGTAGGATAAAATAAGAGATAATTTCTTTATAAAAAATATAGCCAATAAAATAATTACACAAAATTTAGTCAAAATCGCCTTTTAATCGTGGCTAATAAACCGTGACTAATTTTTTTATTTATTTTTTAACTGGGACTAAATAAATATTTTTAATTAATTTTATTTATTTACCACAGTTAAAATGTGACTAAGTAATTTTTTTTATTTTTTTAATAAATAATAATTTTATTAATTAATCTAGCCTAACATGCCGACTTCACACTCTAAAAAATGAATGTGCACAGCATTTTGTTCTTTTAATATTCTTTTATCAATTTCATTTGGGTGTGAACTACTATCCGTCAAGGACTTTATTCTTTCAGATATAAATAATATTAACTTTTTCTTTTTCGCTCATATGTGTAGGTGTTTTTAGTAGGTGTTCATGCATACGGTGTGGAACCTTGTCCATACAACTCATTGCATTTTGTTTTTTTCTGTTTCTCTTAAACTATAAATTCTCACTTTGATTAATAAAAATTTTACTTACAAAAAAAAAATTATCACTCACCAGAGGAAATTCATCGCAAAACTCGTAGTCCAACTTTATATCCCAACTATATATTATATATACAACTTCTTCGATGTTGTATATATAATATATAAATAGTTAAGTAATTTATCGATATTGTATAGTTGATGTATAAACTATATGAACATGTATATAATGAGAAAATAATCATGTAGTGTATATATAATCTATCAATATTGTATAAATGTGTATCAATATTATATAGGTATTGTATAAATGTGTACCGATATTATATAAATAGTGTAAAAACGTAAATCAATATTGTATATGTATTGTACAAATGTGTATCGATATTATATAAATGATATATAAATGTGTATTGATATTGTATGAAAGCAAACACAAATAAATGAGAAAAAATATGTATGACCCCTGTTGTCGAAACATCTTCTTATAGACCATAATGCTTCAAAAGAACTTTCAGAATAACATAATATGGACTCCCACAACATCTGTGAGCACTTATCCTAGAAAAGCAAACAATAAAATACATCAAAATCGAGAATAAATAAATGTTAATAGCCGCAAAGTCAAATGTTAATGTACGTACTTATACTTCGATTGGCTTAAATATGCAAATGACTAGCATTTATCAACTATATAAAATCAACGATGTTGTTTTTTAGAAAGAAAGAGCAATAACAATAATAATAACAACTAATAACGATGATGGTGAAGAGAAGGAGGAAGTGTAATTTAACAACAATAACAAGAAAACTTAAAAAATAATAAACATAATAATAATAACGAGAAGGAAAAGAAGAAGGAAAAGGAGAAGGATAATAATAATAATGAGGAGGAGGAAATTATACAAGAAAACTAGTCAATTATAATTATAATTGATTAATTTAATATAATTAACTAATTTTCTTATAATAAAATCAGTTAGTGGCCATTTCACATCATTATCCCATAAAAGAATTTCATGAAATATTCCAATCTCATGCTTCGTATCCCATTTATGTACCAAAAGACCCATATCTATGAGAATTGAAAAATGCAAAAAATTGGACACATATCACATTTTAATTATATATTCATGATTAATAATAATATAATTTTATAAGTTAAAAAAGCATGAGTCGTACACAAATTTTATATATATCCTTATGAATTAAAAAGATATTTTTAATTAACCTTGAATTTAATACGTACATGATTACATTATGTTTTTTAAGATGAATATGAGTAGCACAATTCACCAAACAATACGTATAATCTAGAGTTTCTGAGATAAAGTATTTTTCTTATCAAATTTGAGAAATAAAAAGGTAAGATTCCGAAAAATAATTAAGAAAATAGGGAGGTACCGCAGCCTTTAGTAGGCGTAGGAGATACTGCTAGTGCCCGCACATAGCACGATAATGGACCTCTCTCAGACTATTCAATACTAACGTTTGTACTCTACTAATTTATTGTTTTTTCCTTCTCAATTGATCAAAGGAACAGTAATAACATGATTTGAATTCGTAATATGTTGTATTCAAAACAAATGCGCTACCTTGAGCAACTGTCACTATAACTAATTTCTTATAGTACCCAACTAATTGAATGTTTGCTGTAATCATATATGACAATGATTATTTAGTAGCACAAATATACTTTTGTTAATTATTTTTAGATAATGGTATATTACTACTAACTAAACTAAGTTAAACTTTTTAATAATATAACCTTTTCTTTTTTTAATATCAGTATAACTTAGTCTGTTGTAATTGATTCACCTAGGTTAATTTTTTTTAAGGCAAACTATATAAATAAATAAATAAATAAATAAATATCAACCTTATAATTACTTGAGCATATATAAATTTAAAAAAATAATATAAAGTAACGAATATTTTAAATACTTTTATTTTCAAGTAAAGGGGTACCTAGGATATTTTTATTTTTATTATTTCGGATATTTAAGATACCCGACTTTTGATCAACTCATCAAGTTCATCATCACTTGAAGATAGTCTTATCTCCCCCTTCCCCTTTTCTATGAGATAAAAAGAATAAACAAATTTAATAATATTCTTTAGCAAATATTTGAACATGTTTTGTGAATAATCAAAAAATTTTATTATAGCACAATAAGATTTTATTTATATATGATTAGACTCAAAATCATATTTGGATAAAGATTTGTATTTGGTTTTTATCTTTTTTGCCTTTAGGCTTGAGGGACAAGGTCTGAAGTGTACTCCCTCACTGCCCCGTTAAGTCAGGCCGTGTCCTTTTTGTTCTATTGTCTCCCTTTTTAATGAACTCTCAAATTTCCATTTTTAGTTACTCCTTAGTCCTTCCTCCATTGAAATTATTAATTGGAACATGTACTCTCCCTCCTTCAAAATATAATAAAAAATGTTTTATCTAATAAAAATAAAAATAAAAAATAAATTGCTCATGATATCCAACGTTCATTTTCTCCATCTGAAATGCGAATTTTCACCAGTTACCGCTTGATTATTCCATCCAGCTTTTGACTCGCTAATTCTTACGATACTATTGAAATGTTGATTTTCAAACTCAGCTATTACACAACTTTTATATAGAAATCATGGAGTTCGCCTCAACTTGAATGAGCTGATAATTCACCTCCCTAAAGTCAATAATTTGATTAAAAAAAAATAATTAGAACAAAATAACTGAATATAAATGCACAGTTCCACATGTCATCACTCTAAAAAAAACAGTAAAACTAATCAAAACTAGAGATGATGTATTTAGAGTTCTATAACTGTTATAGTATTTTATTAAATGACATATAAAATCTTCTGAAATATATTTGTGCTCTTACTAATTTTTTCCTTTTTTCACTATAAGTAATTTAAGAGTATCCAAAAAATTAAATGTTTGCTAGTTTAACTTGATAACTATACATGTTTGACATGTTCATCAAGTCGCACGAATATTCTTTATAATTATTTTAGATAATTTTATGGTATAAATAATTTTATATTATCACTAACTAAAGTTAATCAAACCTTTTAAAAAGAATAAACAAATCTAATAGATTCTAACCCATTGATTCAAGCTTAGCTTCCCCTTCCCCTCCTTTGTAGAGAAAAAAAAAAGAATAAACAAATGTAATAGAATTCTCAAAAAAAAAACCTTCAATTTCCTCTGAAAATATTTTAACGCGTTTCATGAATAATTAAAACAATAAAAAATATTCCAAAAGGCAATTTGAAATCTTACTATAGCACAATAAAATTTTAGTATTTACATATGATTAATTCAAAATATCTTTATTTATTTATTCAATTTTTGAAATTAGAAAAAAAATATTATATTTTTCCTTTCTTCTGTTAGTTTTAAATAACAAAATAAAGTAATAATAGTAATATTTATAATTTCAAAATATCACTAATAAAATTATAACAACAACAACATAGCTAGTATATTCTCACATAATGAGATTTGGGGAAGGTAGAATGTATGCAATCCATAACATTACCTAAGAGTCAGGTAAAGAGGTTATTTCCGAAAGACCCCCTCCTCAATACAAATAATATATTGATAATTTAAAAATAACATAATATACTGACAACAAATAATGATACGAGAAAAAAAACACCAAGATAACAATAAATACAATGTTATCAACAAATAATAGTATCCTCAAACTACAAGAAGCAACAAATCTCCCCAAACTCTGGAGTAAACCCCTACACATAAGAAGATACTGTGACTCCTAAGTACCAAAACAAACAAAACAAACCTACCTACAAAGACTATCCCCAACCTGTTAACCTTCTATCCTAATACTCGTCCTCCACACCTTTCTATCTAGGGTTATGTCCTCACTAAACTGTAACTTCTTCAAGTCCTGCATAATCACCTCTCTTCAATACTTTTTCGATCTACATTTATCGCTCTTGAAACCATCCATCGCCAACCCCTCATACCTCCGTACAGAGACATTTGTGTCCCTTCTAAGCATATGCCCGAACCATCTCAATCTCGCCTCCTGCATCTTGTCTTCCACTGAAATCATCCCTATCATATCTCTAATAATCTGTCGTCTTCCAGTGCAGTCACCCCTGCTATATCTCTAATAAGCTCATTCCGCTACCTTTAATTTTTGAATGTCGAAATCTTAACTGGCCAACATTCCGCCCCATACAATATGGCTGGTCTAACAGTCACTCTATAGAACTTTCCTTTCAGTTTAAGAGGCACTTTCTTATCGTACAAAACCCTAAATGTTAACCTCCATTTCATCCACGCAACACGAATACAATGGGAGACATTCTCGTAAAAATTAGTTAAATAAAGTATATCTTTAATTAATTTTCTTAAAGAATGTATTAAGTCAACAAAGGTCAAATAATATGAATTGAATAGAGTAAATGAATTTGAGGGTGTGACATATTAATTAGTGACATTAATTAAAAGCTACTAATACGAGTATTCCCTCCGTCACAAAACAGTTGGCATGTTTTGTTTTCCGAGTGTCATTTTGACTAACTTTCAAAGCTAAATTAGAGTAGATTAATTTAATATTTTAAAATTAAGACCACGAGACTAATTGACATTTTACTGTATTCTATATATTTTAGTTTAAAATCACAAAATTTAAATATCTTTATTATTCTTTTAAATTTTGAATTAAATTAAACTTAAACAAATAAATTGAATGGAGGAATATACATCATCGAATATACTTGTAAAGAAGATGTTAAGAAAATCATTTGAATGAAAAAACAAATCAAACAAACTTAATTTATTAAACATGTTTTGAATACCACAACCTGTGAATGCTTTATAGATTAATAGCACAAGTAGAAAGTGTCAAGTATCTCAATATGGTGAAAAATTGAAATTTCAAGCATTTCGATTTTTGTTTTCTTAATTCTATGCATAATTAATATCGTTGCATTAGTGAGTACTGATAAAATAAAACTAGAAACTAAGATGAAATGTAAGTATGAAAAGATATTGTCAGAGAATACTTTTTCTTCCAAAATAGTCTCATGCGATCCTAATTTAAATTAGTTCGAATTATAATGTGAATATTTAAAATTAGGAGAAACACTAACAAAAAAGGATAGTATTTTCAAATTAATCCAACTTCATATTTTTCAAAGCTTACCTACAATATCAACAATATATTTACTCGAAAGCCAAGAAATAAAAATATAATGTACAATTATTAAAAAAGAAACGTGATCAGTACGCCTGACATAAATTCAAAAATAATATATAATAGTTATTTTTTACAGTATGCGAAACGTTTCCCTTAAATTACATGAGAAATAGCTATGATTACTTGACCTTAAAATGATAAACCTCGTGAATTGAACTGAAGAATCCTGTGCAGTTCTTTTGTCGTTTATAAAATTTCTTATTAGCTTGAAATCATGATAATAAATGTTAAATGTCCGACAAATCATCATCTATGAAATATTTCAATAAAAAACTTAATATATTTTTTTATTTCATTAAGCTTGTTTTAATTAACATGATAGAAATCATATTTTCATACTTTCTTTTAAAAAGCGAATGACACACAATAGAAAAAAAAAATTTTGTATTACTATTTTGGTGCATGGGATGAAACATACGATACTAAAATCCTTAAATTTATTAGTTAAGTAGTAAAAAGAAAAACATAAATGTATATGAAATAACATATAAATTCTAATAATTAACCAAAAATAAAAATAAAAATTCTGATTAGATTTTACGAAGGAATAGGATCTATTACCGATTTGAAGTTTGTTAGATCCAGAATCACAGGTACTCAGCAACCAAATTTTGGAGAATTATCAAATTTTAAAGAATTAAAGAGTTCGGTCAAACTTTTAAGCAAAAAATATTTTTTAAATAATAAATAGAATTTCTTTAGAAGCGGAGAAGTAATTTTCTTTTTTAGAATTATTTTCAAACCTCAACCAACATAAATTATTATTCAGAAAAATATTTATATGTTAGTCCTACTTTTTAAAATAATATAAACTTTCAAGATCAAATGAATCTGTTGGCCAATATCTTCCATATATTTTGGTTTTTAATAGTATACTTAAGTGCTACTTAAGGGGCTTGATGGTATTTTCACTTGATAGGAGAAAATTTAGTAAGTCGGTTATGTGAGGTGATTAAGCTTAGCCTTTAGACAAGCTACTAAACATAGTATAATAACTGAAAAAACAAAGGTTGATTAAGAAATACTAAAACCAGTTATATCTAAATTATATTATCTCTAATTTCTCAGCAATCACCATCAATTAAAAAAGACTTTTCCTTAGTTATTAAGAAGAAGAAAAAAAAAAAGAAATAGAAGAAGAGACAATACTAAAGGTGTGTTTGGTTGGAGAAAATATTCCTTTTTTTTTTTTGTGTGTTTGATCAGGCAAAATGTTGTGTAAAGATATTTTTTTAAAAAAATAATTTTATTTAAAATGATAAAAATAACTTAACTAATAAAAAAAAATATGTTGGTCATAAGTGAGATTTTGAAGTTCATTTATCTCCACTTGAAATGTGATTCTCACCGGGGACTCTTTTACTATCTCATCTAAATTGTTAGTTTTTTTATTTTCACTATAATATTAAAATATAATTTTTAAATTCAGTTATTATATAGCTTTTGTATAGAATTAGAAAGTTCATCTCAACCTGAATGCGGTTATAATCCACCTCTCAGAAGCCAACGATTTGATTAAAAAAAATAATTAAAATTAAATAATCGAACATAATTATATAATTCCACCATTATTGACGTCGACAATACGGTGAAACCAATCAAAACTAAACACTACACATTTATACTCCCATTAACTATCATAATATTTTATTAAATTACATATAAAAGCTTTTCGGATGTTTTTTCTTACTTATCATTTATCAAACACTAGGGGGGGGCGGGGAATCACAATTTTTTTTTAGAAAAAATATTTTGGATGCCAAACACACCCCTAAAATTTAAAAAAAAAATAAAAAAATCCTTGGTTTGTCAGATTCAGAGCAACCCTTTTCTCTCCCTCTCTTTCCTTTTCCACTGGCAGTGTGAGGAGTACTAGTACTGAGTACACACACACATACAATACAATACAATACAAATACTGCTAAACTTTGCTCTTCATTTTAATGGCGTGAGCACAACCATAACATCAACAACACTCTCCTCTTCTTCTTCCCCACTCATTACCAAATACCCATCTCTTCTCTTCTTCCCAAAAGATTTTATATACCTTTTTTTGTACTACCTAAAAAATTCTCCTCCTTGTAATCTATATGATCACTTTCTGATTTATCTACGTGTTACAATAGTCGTGTAACGTGTTACATGTACGTGTGATTTATTTTATGTCTGTTTTTCTTCTCTCTCTATATATATAGTACTTAGCTTGTAATCTCGGGTTGTGATGTATAGAGGTAAAGAGAAGGGCATTGAGGGAAAAATGAAGGGTCGTGAAGAAATGCTATGGATGTTGAATCATCAGTTTGATCAACGTGGTGGTGGTGGTGGTGCTGATGAGAGGATGATGGGTTTTAGGCCTTCGGATTTGAGTTCGTTTACTGGTGGTTTTGGTTTATATGATGATGAATCATCAATGGATTCTTGGAATGTATTTGATCGGAATGTTCATCAAGGACACTTGTTTAATGAACAGAATTTTGATAAAGTTGTTGATGTTGGACTGTCTCGGAGATTTTATGGGATGAATATTGATGAGAAAGTGGGATTTAATGATCATTTGTTCAATGGAACAGGGAATTCTCATCATGGTTCTTGTGATTTTCAAGGGTCAAGAGGAGTATTAGAACAGAGAGGGAATTTGTGTGATTCAATGGGGTTTGTTCATTCCAGTCCTTTTTCTAGAGAGTTGTGTTATAGGGAGGAGGAACAAATGAACTATTTGTGTAACATGAGTAGTAGGCCTTGTAGTAATGAGAGTTTTCGATACTCGGAGCATAGTGGATTTATTGATGATGATAGGAGTTTCTTTAGCTCATTACATGGTTCTCAGTTGATGGGATTAAGTTCTGAATGTGATTGTTCTATTGCGAGGCAAAGGACTAAATCAATTTCTAGTAGTATAACGAATCACCCTTTAGCCCCATTGCCAAATTCAGGAAGCGAAGATAGCTTTATTCTTCAAGGGGAATACTTAAAGTATGGCTATGAACAGAGAGGTTTAAAGGGTCTCAAGAAGAAAACAAGAAATGAGCTTAGAAGTGAATGGTTTCAAGAGAAGAAATCGGTGAGAAATAGCTTATTGCATTTAGGGGACATTGAGTTAAGAGGAGGTAGTAGAAATGATTTGGCCTTAAAGAAAGGAAATATAGAGAACAGTGTGTATTTGGCAGCAAAAGATCAGATGGGGTGTAGGCATTTACAGAAGATATTTGATGAAGGGACCTCTGAAGATGTTGAGATAATATTCAATGGCATCATTCATCATATCTTTGAGTTAATGAAGGGTCCATTTGGGAACTATCTTGTGCAGAAATTGTTGACTGTCTGTAGTGATGAGCAGAGAATGCAGTTTGTGCTTACGGTGACTAAAGATCCAGGAGAGCTCGTGAAAGCATCTAGGACAACACATGGGTAAAGAAACAAAAAAAATTTGCTCAATTTTTTTGCCACTGTTCATATTATTGATTCTTGAACTGTTGATTGTTAACAAATTGTAATCGTTTCCTTGATTCAGGACGCGTGTTGTGCAAAAGTTAATCGAGACAATGAAGACAAGGATGGAAATTAACTTAGTTATAAGGGCTCTTCAACCTGGTATTCTTAGTCTCATGATGGATGTCAATGGAAATCATGTGATTCAGCGTTGCTTGCATTGTTTAAGCAAGGATCATAACAAGGTGTGGCATCATTTTGTTATTGAACATAAATAGAGTTGTTAGGTAGAGATTCTGATAAACATAATATATTCATGTGCCTAAGTTACTTGTTTGGGAATACTTTGGCTTAATAGTAGACCACCTTTTTGTTGGCACAATTGAAGGAAAGATAATGCCATGAAACGTATTGGATCAGCTAATGTCACTCATCTTTAGCTTTCAAATGTTTCTTAAGAGCTGTATTATTAAATTTACATCCTGACTTGAGGGTTCTTGAGGGTCGGTCATTCATCTGTTTTCTTACTTCTTGAATTTAGAGTGGTTTGGCGGTGTTCAGGAAAGTAACTTTTTAGTCTGTTTACCAGTGTAAAGGGGTAAAAATAAAAGGTTCACACTTAAACATGGAGTGGACATACACATGTTGACCAATTTTACAACCAAACACCAAAATATTGCATGTCGTCTGGGCATCAGGTGTCTATTCAGAAAATCTCTCTGTTTCCAAGAAACAAAACTGATTATCTGTTCAGAAAATCACTGAGTCCTTGAGCATAAAGGGAGCTGCAGAGACATGGAAACAGAACTAAACAAAATTGTCATCCTAACAACATAGGAACACTACGCTAGAGCTTGAATATTAGAAGCAAAGGTGTAACACTCTCACTTTGATACATTTCTAGTGTACTGATATTCTCTTGCAGTTGTTTCGCAATGGAGTGGGACGGGGGTTGGGTGTGGGTCGGGGCAGGTTCTAGGCTATGTGGGGCGGATGTGGGTTTAAGGATGTGCGGTGCGCGTTGAAATAATTTTTAAGAAAATTAATGCGGAGTCGGGTGGTTGCGGGTCTATGCAGGTTCAAATAAAACAAAAAGCTAAAAAAAAAAATATTTTTAAAATATTACAAAAAGAAAACCCAAAAAATACGTTATATACAAGTATTTTTGTAAAAAAAGAGTTTCTTTTTTTGTGAAACTTCATATGCATCAAATTACGGGGTAGTATGTCTCAAATTCCTTGAAAGTTACTAAATGTGTGTTAATAGTAAATATACTCACAACAAACGAGCAAAATTTTAAAAATAATTTATATATGTTACACACATAAATATGAAATAAATTCAATTATGAAAAATATGTCACAAATAATACAGGGCAGGGCGGAGAGGGTTTATGCAGGTAGAGCGGGTTGAAAACACATAAAAATATAAAGCGGGGGGGAGGGGGGCATTGAAAACTTTGTGGGTTAAAATGCTTAACTCGCCCCGCATCCCAACCCCCAACCCCAATTTTCCATCCCTAGTTGTTTCTACTTCCATCATTCTAAGTATCTAATTTGATTAAGTTTTCCTATATGCACAACTAGTATTTGGCTTGAGGTTTTCATTAGACATGATAAAGATGTACATTTCTTTGATGGGGTTGAGTAGGTATATATCTAAATGCTGGCGCTGTGTGTGCTTGACAATGTTTGTCAACCAATAAACACTAAACTCACAAAGAACTGGATTACTGCTAGTTATAAAGCAAGGTGAAAGGAGTGGCAATGTTTATTCGCATGTTATGTGCTTTTCTTCAATGGTTTGTAGTTTCAACGCCCTGATGATGTTCGGTTAACATATGAACATCTTTGCTTTCAACATCAGCTTAATTTTTTATCACATGGGGTATACTATATCTGAAGCAGAATATGTGGGCCTTTTGTTGTTGTTGGACAATCTGCATTGGAACAGAATATCTACATGGATGAGAAGTATCTTGGGGAGATCACCCTAGTTGTGCACATAACCAGTTTGCATTTTCATAACTGTAAAATATCTACTCAAAATATACATAGTTCAATTTGCTTTTAAAGTATTTCATTACCTATTCTAATTTGGTATGTTCAATGAATCTCTATGCAGATTATTTTTTATGTTGCCACTAAACATTGCGTTGATATTGCAACTCATCGTTATGGATGCTGCGTGCTGAATAAATGCATCACTTATTCAACTGGGAAGCAACGTGAGAAGTTGCTTGTTGAGATTTGTTCTAATGGGCTTAAGCTTGCTCAGGATCCTTTTGGGTAAAATTCAGAACTTCTACTTTGGTCCTTTATTTTGTTGATCATTTAGCTCAGAAACTTCCTAAGATATTTTGAGGCAAGGGGTCTTGCTAAAGAAGAAAATTCTGGTTTAATATCACATCCTGGTTTGTAGTGTTATTCTACTGTTCTAATGTGTCATACAACTTGTTCAAAATTGGGAAAAATTTCATATATCTGCATATTTCCAAGCTACCTACACATTTGTAAGATGTTCTTCGAGAATCATGGTACATATTCCATGTTAACACATTTAAGGCTGGTTATATCTCTTGATAAAGATTAATAGTGATTAAACGCCAGCAGACCCAATGGAAGTGTGAGCTACTGTTTATAGAATATGGCTCAGTCATTGGCCTCTTATGGGAACATATCCTATCAACTTTTAGGAACATATCACTATTGACAAATTTAACTGTCATCCATTGCAAAGATGATTCCAACAAACTCGACAATAAGTACCAAGAAGATTATACTTTCTTGTTTGTGGACTTCTTTTTAGTGGAACATCTGAACAACCTAAAGTTCATTTGATCTTATACACATCCTTCCTATATCACCAGATAATCTAATTTCTGCTTTTTCATTACCAGAATTGGGTTAAGTAATGTGTGGTTTCCTGGTAAGTAATGTTTCACTTTCCTGGTAGTGGAGCTTTTCTTTTTCTCTTTTTGGTCATGATAGGGAGTTCAATGGTGACATTTTCTTGTCTCTGATTGAATCCTCAAGTGCAGCACTAACAAGCAACTCTACCATCTTTTTTACTTTGTCTTCCTGAACTATGCCTACACTTCATAATATTTTTTCTTTTTAACATCGCCAATTACACCAAGAAAATTATGTATTCTGTCATTTTTATCTTTGCCTTGCTGCAACATGACGTGTTGCCTGCATAGTCATTCTGTTGGTCTTTTGGTTGTATTCCCTTACTAAAACTTATTGGAATTTTCTCAATTTCATGATACAGGAATTATGTTGTTCAATTCATAATAGAGTTAAAGATACCCTCTGTTGCTGCCATATTGCTCCCTCAGTTTGAAAGGCATTATGTATATCTCTCAAGGCAAAAGTTTAGCAGTCATGTTATTGAAAAGCTCCTGAAGTGTTTCGAAGAAAGCAGGTCGAAAATCATCAATGAGTTGGTCTCAGAACCTCATTTCGATCAATTGCTGCAAGATCCCTTTGCTAACTATGTGATTCAATCTGCACTTGGCGTTACTAAGGTTATCATATGAACTCGTTATGTTTCTGTATTCCTATATGTTTGAAACTTCTTATGTTGCCATATACTTAGGTGCTTTAAGCTCTGATTTACATCTACTCTTATGAAAAGTGACAGCATTTGTGCCTAAGAGAAGAGCTTGGAGATAAATTTCGAAGCCTTCACAATAGTTATATTATAGGCCTTGGAATTTTGAAACCGTCTAGTTTCTACAATATTTTGTGAATCAAGTATTTTCTTTCTCCATAACTGCGGTCCCTGTAAAAGATCAACTTGGTAAATGTTTCTGTTTCATCTCCACATTTTCCAAACAAGTCTTGAACCATGGCTAAATGTATGCCTTTGGTTCTGCTCCAACATTATGTGTCGGCCATATGTTAGTTGAGCAATACTTTAACGAGTAAGGTAGCTGATACAACTGAGTAATATTTTATCAAGTAAGATTTCCGAGTGATATCTCTTTGAGCCCCACTCTTCCTTCTAGCTGAAAGAAAAAGTGAAAAAGAAAATGTTCTCTTTTCCTAATTCCTAAACAATTATTATAATGCTCTACTTAAAAAGATAGACACTAATGCTCAAGGTTGACTTGCATCCAACTAGATGTGTTGGGTAATAATTTGCTGATGCTTCTACTTTAAAGGACTTCTACTTGTTCAGTAGAATGAAGTCAAAAACTTGTTGGAATGAACTGACAAATTCATTCACAATTGAAAATGCTCACCCTAAAACTACATTGATGTGTAACGTCTGTGCATGTGGGTGGGGAGCATACATAGTATAGAGATAGAGGGATACTTCTAACTAGATGTCATCTATAAATTTCATAAACGAAGTGTCATAATTTCTGCTAACATCAGGCCTTTTTTTTGGGTAGAATTTCCGTTTCCACGAGTGAATGTCTGTTGTATTCAGCAGTGATGAAGCAATTCACTACATTGTTACACACCAAGTTATACATTGTGTCCAAGTTCTCAAATTTGTTCTTATATCTGTTGGATGATATTCTTGAAAATCGAGCTGTAACTTGCGTCCTCTAGCAACTAGGAAGTGTTAATACCAAGTCTCATTAATTTAATGTTCAAAATAGTTACCTAGGACAAACTACTGGTGACCATTTCAGTATTTGCATTCTTAGTCCTTGTACTTTTTGACTTTAAAACAGGGATCCGCTCGAGCTTTGCTGCTTCATGCTGTGCGGCCTCACATGCTTCTCCTGCGCACCAGTCCTTACTGCAAAAAGATCTTCTCTCGGCGACTGCTGAAAAAGTAATGCTCCAAGGGAGAGTAAAATGTTGTTGTTCTCTTACTATTACCTTCTCTATTTAACAACTGGATGTGGAGTGTATCTTATCTATGATCCTATTTAGGTGATCAGTAACATATTAGACTGTTGTATGTCATGCAAAAATTTTGGTTGGTGCCTCTTTGTATGATGGTTTTTGCTCAAACCTTCGGATGTGTAAGATTGTAAGGGATGATGACGATCACTGACTTATCTAAATTTTAAGTTCCTGTATTCTGTTAACTGGTTTCGATTTTCACGCTTATCTGGTGTACTTAGCGTCAAGGGAAGCTGCTTGATCTTTTTGTATGGTTTTCATGCTTATCTGGTGTATTTAACATCAAGGGATTTGGCCAAAGAGAAAGCAATCTTCCAACTCTAAGCTAGGTTTATGTTTGCTTTTTACATAGCAAAAGGGAAATATATGAGTTATCAATGTGAAATATGCATAGGATATAATGACAATTGAAAATGTTGAGAAATTCCAGTACTAGAAATTAAAAAAACAATATTAATATTGGACTACGAAGAGTTTAAATGAAGTGACCATGATAGATCTCAACTTAGCTCCTTAATTGTAGTAATGCGATGAATGCAACGTCAATATGTGCTATCAGTATAATGGGTGCAAGATGAACTGAATCATGCAAATTATTAAAAAGAACATTTTTAGATAGCTCAAAGTTTGCATATTCAAAGTATCTCATAAGAAGAGGAGGACTAAAAGATCACGCTAAACAGACCACAGTCGCTCATAAAACATACAACGGATGCCAATTCTCAAATATAGGGTATGGCATATTTTTTCTGGTCATTGTAAAACATAGTGAGCAAATCATCCTCAGTCCTCCTCTTGTCCAAGCAAAGCCAACAGCATACTCTCATAATCTCCTCTTGTATCTTTGGCAATGGCACGACCCAGAGGAATACTATCCCTTTTCTGGTACTCATCAGCAATAATCTTAAGATCGACCTCAGCCCTTGTTGCAATAACTCTAGTCAGATGATCTTCCTCTGTGCCTCTCCTGTTAATTGCATCACGAAGAACCTCCACGAAATAGTGCTTGGGGTAGACAAGACCTTTTATAGTGGCCCTCAATAGAGGAACAAAGTCATCCCCATCTTCCAATTGCTGCCCATAGTCAAAACAACCCAATAATTCATTATATCAGAAATAATGAGAGGTCCTACAGTAGAAAGGCTTATGACTGAAGAAATGGATGGAATCTGTACCTTTAGGATATCCTCGCCATAATCATCTTTGTAATGATTCAAAGTAGCATTGATTTGTGCTTTGCCCCTTGTGGTTAAAATTCTAATGACCTCATCATCACTGTAAGCCTTATCGGAGATCTTATCGTGCAGCACTTTAGATTCTGCTTTAGCAAGGCGCAGGTCCACCTCGTCTCCTCCATATCGGTAGGAGCTCACAAGAGGTACCAAAAGCTGAAAGAAGTTAGAAACATAAATGACCAATCCACAAAGTTATTCACTGTCACTATTCGTCCTAGCAAGCACAAAATTAAAAATTAAATGAACTTTAGATACCCTACACTGCAAAGTGGTATCCCCTGATTCACAGACAAAGACATTCTTGCCTTAACAATATGTTACAATGACGAGAACTATAGAATAAAATATTGTACTTTTTCGGTTACCTGTCCTTTTCAATCTCCAATAACAGAGCAATTCTATCATAGACACCATTCAACCTCATGTAATTTGATGACAACTTAATGAATTATCATTAAGGACTCGGATATGGAACCACAAATGAGACAACTTGCAATAAGAATGATTTGACTGAAGTACCTTTCGGTGATCCCCAGTAGTGTGATGAGCAACATCCTCTTCCATAGATTTCTTGTAACGAGCATGATAGGCTTCCCTTGCCAAAACCAATTCTTTAAAAGATCTGGTACAAGCTATCTCCACAAGAACAAAGTTGCTTTTTGTCCATATCTTAGTAGCTTCCTTAGCTAAATGGGCATCTCGTTCTGAAGGATCCAGTGTCCACAGTAGCACCAATTTCTGAGAGGAACATTCAATAAAAACAAAAACACAAGTATTAGTTAGCATTTCTCAACAAAGTCCAGCTAAGATCACACCGAAAAGGTGAATACAGGATCTTGGATCAGTAAGTTCATAACATTTATGATTTTATTATATAAAGACATTTACATATTTGACATATTATTGAAATATAATTCAAGACAAAATCATGGTTTCATTCCAACACACAAAACCCGTCATAGATCCGCCTACAGATCACAATCGAAGGTGAGTTCGGATAGAGAAAATGAACCTTGAGCCTAACTCAACTCCAAAACTAGCTCATGGGGAGAATTGCTCAAAACCATATAAGGAGACCACATTCACATTCCGCTAACGATGTGGACTCCAAAACCCCCCGCACGCCCAGACATTTGGATCGTGGACAATGTAAGACGCAAAGCGAATATCGAAAACAATGAATTGGGATGTGTCTAGCTCTAATACCGTAATAAAGAAATGAATATTGAACCTAATTGAATCCTAAAAGCTAGCTCATGAGGTAAGGGTTGTCCAAGACAAATTCCTATCTCGTGAACGATGTGAGACTCCAACTAATCTAGGATCTAGAGTCATTGGGTTCATATTCAAAATATGTATGCTTTAATTATATGTATACATAATTCAAGCTGAAAGCATGGCTTTATTCCAATTCATAGATCCACCTTTGATCACATACAGTAACTCAGAAACTCAACCGATCAACTAAGAATTGAAACAAACCCAAGTTTTTATTTACTTCATTTCTTTTTATTATCTTAAGGGGGTTTGTTACTTTGTTTAGTTTTATTCCGGAATATAAAAAATGACCTCAAAATCATGAGTAAGTTCTCTATCCAACTCTTTAAGTAGATCATCTCCAAAAGTCTCAGAATAAGTCTGCCTAATCAATCAATTTGCGTCGAGCAGCAGTTCTATGTGCCAAGATTGATATGATCAACTTCTCATTTGTTCTCCATCCTGCAACATTAACCATCAACAACAGTCAGCTGTTGAATCATGTGACTAAAATTCTCATACAGACATGAGTCACTGTGTAGTAGTATTTGTTAATCAGTTTATCAATCTAATCTTTAAAAAACCAAGTAAACAAAAAAGAGATCAAACAAGTGAATCTGTATACAGGTAGATCGGATTGACCAATATAATCAAAGATTCAATATTATAAGTTGACTTCAGGTAGCAACTAACTCTGTACAAAACAGAGAACAAGTTATTTAGCATACACATAATTGATAATACCTTTGAAGGCAGATCGAAGTTGTTCACAGTCTTCAGCAACTGAAGGAACTTGTGCAGGAACAGTAAGTGTAGCCATTCTTGTTCTTTGTGTAGGATGAATAGATTGTCAAGACTCAAAAATGCAAGCTGATATATCTATAAATAATTTTTTTCCTTTTTTCTTTTTTCTTTTTTATGCTTTTACATATTAATGGTCAAATTGACTAAAAATTATCTATCTCAAAATACTTGATTTATAAAATTAAGATGAAATAAACTATTGTTCCTTTATTTATTTTTTATAATTTACTGAAAATAAAAATAAGAGTAAAGTAGTACAAAAAAATCGTGTTGAATCATCTTAAACCCAGTGAATATATTTCAGATGAAAAAAATCAGACCTAATTAATTAATTAAAGTAATGTGGTTCTAGAATTTCAATCATTTTCGTAGTAGCCGGCCACATTACATGCCACTACGTGCCATAGGTACGTGTTGAATAAGCAGATATAATCTCTTTGTTTCAATTTTTTTAAATAATTTAAATTTGATTGTTAATTTAAAAATAAAATTTTTAAATTTTAATTTTTTAATATTAGGTTATCAGTTTAAAATATGAATTATCGATTTAACTGATAATCAAATAAGGCTATGCTAATTATTATTTTATTTCTTATATGTCTATTACATAATATTTATTATTATTTTCTATAGACATTAGTGTATCACGTAAATATTACTAAAATGTTATTAATGTCTTCAGTGATCAATCCTTTTGTATTTTGGCATTAAGCAAATAACATTCAAATTTAGTAGCTTTTATTTTTTACAATTAAGATTTAGTTTGCCTTGAAACATTCAACAAATTCTTTATAAATTAAACATATATGAAGAATTTTGATTGCATATTTTGAACATTATGTATATATAATATTGAGAGTGACAAGTTATCTTATTTCATTCTTGAATGCACTTGTTACGTTCATATAAATGCAGAAAAAGTTGTCAATTTTATATGAACATTTTTTTATTGGTTTAACCAAAAGTGAGCCATTAAAACCAAAATTAATAAATC
>JBDJHY010000087.1:16517929-16532726 GCA_039654485.1 Withania somnifera
TTCTTTGATGCGGTGAGAAGGTATGCCATATACATGTACATGTTGGCGCCGTATGTGCTATACAAAGTTTGTAAAGCATTAAACATTAATTTCCCAAAGAACTGGAATAATGCTAGTTATAAAGCAAGGTAAAAGGAGTGGTAATCGTTTATCTGCATGCTATGTGCTTTTCTTCAGGTGTTTTGATTCACAGTTTCATACTCTGATGATGTTAAGTTAAAATAAGTATCTTGTTACTTTCAACATGAACTTAATTTCTTATCACATGGATGTACTATATCTGAAGCAGGATATGTGGGTCTTTTGTTGTTGTTGGCCAATATTCATTATAACAGAATATCTACATAGATGGGAAGTATCTTTGGGAGATCACCCTAATTGTGCACATAAACCAATTTGCATTTTCATATCTGCAAAATATCTACCCAAGATATATATATTTCAATGTGCTTTTAATGTATTTCATTACTTAGTCTGAAACTGGCATGTTCAATGAATCACCGCAGCTTATTTTTGATGCTGCGACTAAACATTGTGTTGATATTGTAACACATCGTTATGGATGCTGCGTGCTGAATAAATGCATCACTTATTCAACTGGGAAGCAACGCGAGAAGTTGCTTGTCGAGATTTGTTCTAATGGGCTTAAGCTTGCTCAAGATCCTTTTGGGTAAAATTCAGAACTTCTACTTTGGTCCTTTACTTTATTCATCTTTTAGCTCAGAAACTTCGTAAGATGATTTAGGGGAAAGAGGGGCTTGCTGAAGAAGTAAATTCGGGTTTATTATCACATGATGGCATGCAGTTTTTTTCTACTGTTCTAATGTGCATACTACTTGTTCAAATTTTGAAAAGTTTTAATATACCTGCATACTTACAAGTCATCTGCACACTTGTAAGTGCAATATAATTCCAGAATCATGTTAACTATTCCATGTTACCACATTAAGTCTAGTTATGCCTCTTGATATAGATTAGTACTGATTAAATGCCGGCGGACCCAATGGAAGTGTGTCAGGCTGTTAATAGAATATGTGTTGGCAGTTGTCCTCTTATGGTTATGTATATCCTATCAACTTTTAGAAACATATCTCGTTTGACAAATTTAACTGTCATCCATTGCTAAGATGATTCCAACAAACTCACGAATAAGTATACAGAAGATTAGGACTCGCTTGTTTGTGGACTTCTTTTGAGTGGAACATCTGAACAACCTAAAACTTATTTGATCTTCTACACGTTCCTTCCTATAATGCCAGGTAATCCAATTTCTATTCTTTCATTACCAGATTTTGCTTAAGGAATGTGTGGCTTAGATTGTTTCACTTTCCTGGTAGTGGAGCTTTTCTCTTTCTCCCTTTTGGCCATGATAGGGAGTTCAATGGTGACATTTCCTGTCTCTGATTTACTCCCCAAGTGCATCACCAACAGGCAGCTCTGGCATCTTAGTTACTCTGTCTTCCTGAACTATGCCTGCACTTCATAAATATTTGCCTTTTATCATTGCATATTACATCAAGAAAATTATTTATTACGTCATTTTCATCTTTTCCTTATTGCAGCATGAGGTGTTGCCTGCATAGTCATTCTGTGGCGTCTTTTGGTTCTGTTCCTTTACTAAAACTTACCGGAATTTTCTCAACTCATGATACAGGAACTATGTTGTTCAATTCATAATTGAGTTAAAGATACCCTCTGTTGCTACCATGTTGCTCTCTCAGTTTGAAAGGCATTATGTATACCTCTCAAGGCAAAAGTTTAGCAGTCATGTTATTGAAAAACTCCTGAAGTGTTTCGAAGAAAGCAGGTCGAAAATCATAAATGAGTTAGTCTCAGAACCTCATTTTGATCAGTTGCTGCAAGATCCCTTTGCTAATTATGTGATTCAGTCTGCTCTTGGCGTTACTAAGGTTAGCATATGAACTTTTTATGTTTCTGTACACCAATATGTTTTGAACTACTTATATGGTCATATATTTAGGTGCTTCAAGCTCTGATTTACATCTATTCTTTTGAAAAGTGACAGCTTTTGTGCCTCAGAAAAGAGTTTGGAGATAATTTCCGAAGCCTTCACAATAGTTATATTCTGGGCTTTGGAATTTTGAAACCGTCTAGTTTTTACAATGTTTTGTGAATCAAATATTTACTTTCTCCATAAATATGGTCCCTGTAAGAGATCAAACTTAGTAAACATTTCTGTTTTATCTCTACATTTTCCAAACAAGTCTTGAACCAAGGCAAAACGTGAGTATGTCTCTGGTTCTGCTCCAACATTATGCTTTGGTCATTCGTTGGTTGAGTCATACTTTAACGTGTATGGTTTCTGATAAAGCTGAGTAATACTTTATCAACTTAGATCTTGTGAGTGACATCTCTTTGAGCCCCATTTTTCCTTCTAGCTGAGCGTAAAGTGAACAAGAAAATCTTTTCTTTTTCTAATTCCTAAACAAATATTATAATGCTCTCCTTTAGCGAGATGGACACTAATGCTCCAGGTTGAGTTGCATCCAACTAGATGTGGTAGGTAATAATTTGCTAATGCTTCTATTTTAAAGGATGTCTACTTGTTGGGATGAATTGACAAAGTTCATTTTCAATTGAAAATGCTATACTTGAAAATACATTGATGTCTGCATGTGGGTGGGGAGCATATAGAGATAGAGGAAGACTTCTAACTAGATTGTCATAAACAAAGTATCATAATTTCTGCTAACACCAGGCCTTATGTTTTGGCAGAATTTATGTTTCCACAAGTCAGATATCTGTTGTAGTCAGCAGTGAAGAAGCAATTCACTCAATTGTTAAACATACTAAGTGTACATTATGTCCAAGTTCTCAAATTTGTTCTTATATCTGCTGGATCATATCCCTGGACATCTAAAATGGAACTTGCTTCCAATACGAAGTCTCATTAATTTCAACGTTCAAAGCAGTTACCTAGGACAAGTAACATGTGAGACATTACTTGTTAAACAAAACCAGGTGACTCTTTCTGTATTTGCATTCTTATTCCTTGTGCTTTTTTACTTTGAAACAGGGATCCGTTCGAGCTTTGTTGCTTCATGCTGTGCGGCCTCACATGCTTCTCCTGCGCACAAGTCCATACTGCAAGAAGATCTTCTCCCGGCGACTACTGAAAAAGTAATGCTCCAAGTAAGAGTAAAATGTTGTTCCCTTACTATTACCTTATCTATTTAGGTAACTGGATGTGGAATGTATCTTATCTATGATCCTATTAAGGTTCAGGAACATATTAGACTGTTGTATGTCATGGAAGAGTTCATGCCTCTTTGTATGATGCTTTTTGCTCAAATCTTCGGATGTGTAAGATTGTAAGGGATGATGATGATCACTGAACTTTTCTAAATTAAGTTCCTGTTTTCGGTAACTGGTTATTCACAGGAGATGTTCTATAAGTTTTATCTTTTCGTATGATTTTCATGCTTGTTATCTGGTGTACTTAAGGGAAGCTGCTTGATCTTTTTGCATGGTTTTCATGCTTATCTGGTGTATTTAACATAAAGGGAACTGGCCAACGAGAAAGCAAACAACTTTATTAGCTAGGTATATCCTTGCTTACTACTTGGCGAAATCGGAATATATGAGATATCAATATAATATGCATAGGATATCATGACAACAGAAAATGTAGAGAATTTCTAACAACATTGATAGATCTCAACCAGCCAGAAATTGAGGCATAGTTGTAACAATACGATGAATGCAAGATCAATATGATAGATGGAAATTAATGAGCTATTAATATAACGCATGCAAGATGAGAACTAACCGATGCAAGAAGTGCCGTCGATAACTCAACTATGCTTGAAATTGAGGCGTAGTTGTAGACTTGTAGTGAAACGATGAATGCAAAATCATAAGATGCATGGAAATTAATGTTGCTATTACCATAACAGATGCAAGATGAGAACAAATTGATGCAAGAAGTGACGGATAGACCTAAACTGGATTGAAATTGAGGCGTAATTGTAGCAATTTAATGAATGCAAGATCAATATGATGGATGAAAAATTATATAAGCTATCAGTATAATGGATGCAAGATGAAAACTAATCGATGCAAATTATTGAAAACCATTTTTAGACAGCAGAAAGATACATATAAAGAGTTTCTCCCAAGAAGAAAAGGGCCAAAAGCTCGTGTGAAACAGACCACACTCATCAAGCAGATGCCAACTCTCAAATATATGGGAGATAGCATATTTATTCTGGTCATTATAAAACAGAAGTGAGCCAATCCTCCTCAGTCCTCTTGTCCGAGCAAAGCCAACAGCATACTCTCATAATCTCCTCTTGTATCTTTGGCAATGGCGCGACCCAGAGGAATGCTATCCCTCTTCTGGTACTCATCAGCAATAATCTTAAGATCGACCTCGGCCCTTGTTACGATAACTCTGGTCAGATGATCTTCCTCTGTGCCTCTCCTGTTAATAGCATCACGAAGAACCTCCACGAAATAGTGCTCGGGGTAGACAAGACCTTTTATGGTGGCCCTCAATAGTGCAACAAACTCATCCCCATCTTCCAATTGCTGCCCATAGTCAGTCAATAATTCATTACAGCAGAAATAATAAAGCCAGTCCTATAGTAAGAAGGCGTATGCATGAAAGAAATGCAGCAATGGATGAGTCTGTACCTTTAGGATATCCTCACCATATTCATCTTTGTAATGATTCAGAGTAGCATTGATTTGCGCTTTGCTCCTTGTGACTAAAATTCTAATGACCTCATCATCACTGTAAGCCTTGTCGGAGATCTTCTCGTGCAGCACTTTGGATTCTGCTTTAGCAAGGCGCAAGTCCACCTCCTCTCCTCCATATCGGTAGGAGCTCACAAGAGGTACCAAAAGCTGAAAGGAAACGGAAATATAAATGACCAATCCACAAAGTTAATTCACTGTCACTATTCAGACAAGCAAGCACAAAGTTCAGTGAACATTAGATACCCTACACTGCAGAGTGGTATTCCCTGATTTACAGACGGAGACATTCATGCCTTGGCAATATGTTACAATGACAAGAACTATAGAATAAAGAATTGTACTTCTTCGGTTATCTGCCCTCTTCAATCTCCAAAAACAGAGCAATATAATCATAGACACCATTTAACCTCACGTAATTTGATGACAACTTAATGAACTATCATAAAGGACTCGGATATGGAACCACAAATGAGACTACTTGCAAATACAAGTATTTGAATGAAGTACCTTACGGTGATCCCCGGTAGTGTGATAAGCAACATCCTCTTCGAGAGATTTCTTGTAAAGAGCATGATAAGCTTCCCTTGCCAAAACCAGTTCTTTAGGAGATCTGGTACAAGCTATCTCCACAAGAACAAAGTTACTTTTAGTCCATCTCTTAGTAGCTTCCTTAGCCAAACGGGCATCACGTTCTGAAGGATCCAATGTCCACAGTAGCACCAATTTCTAAGAGAGAATTCAAGAAAAAGCAAAAAACAAGTATTTGTTAGCATTTCTCATCAAAGTCCACCTACAATCATAGTCAAAAGGTGAAGCCAGGATATCGAGTCGGTAAGTCCAGAACATGTATGATTCTATTATATGTAGACATTTTTCCTAGTTTGACATTAGTACATATTTATTATAGATCTGACTGTGATCAAACTCGAAGATGAATCCAGGATCTAGAGTCAACAAGTAGGATTTACATCTCAAGACAAAAGCATGGGTATATTCCAACTCACAAGACTCGACATAGATCCGCATATGATCACACAGAGTAACTCAGAAACTCAACCGATCAACTAAAAGTCAAACAAATCCAAGGATTTATTAGATTTATTCTTTTATATCTTAAACGGGTTTGTTTAACTAGGAAGGATTGTAAAAATGACCTCAAAATCATGGCTAAGTTCTCTATCCAACTCTTTAAGGAGATCTTCTTCAAAAGTCTCAGCATAAGTCTGTCGAATCAATTTGCGTTGAGCTGCATTTCTATGTGCCAAAATTGATATGATCAACTTCTCATTCGTTCCCCATCCTGCAACAGTAAACATCAACAACACTCAGAAATTAAAAAGAAAAAAGAAATAGTATTAAGTAGGAGTTGATCCTCAATATAAATAACTCATAATTCAACAAAATGATGCCAAAATATAATATTAAATATCGGAAAGACCACAGATTCACGTGAACGGTATTAAAACCAAAGTAAAGTGTATACTTGAAAGATCAAAGCAGTGAATCTGTATATTCGTATCACAAGTTGAGAGATCTAATGGTATCAACAAGTTGACTTAAAGCACCAAAATGTATTTATATACGTTATTTAAGACAGAGATAATACCTTTGAAGGCAGATCGGAGCTGTTCAGAGTCTTCAGCAGCTGAAGGAACTTGTGCAGGAACAATAAGGCTAGCCATTCTTTCTCTTGTCTTGGATGATATGATTGTCGACACTCGAAAATGCAAGCTCCTCTAGCTATTATTACTTTTTAAACACCTTTCATTTACAATTTTTCCGCATGAAGTGGTCAATCAAAGAAATTAGCCATTTAGCTTATTTTATTATAAATTTTATTTTATTATTGGTATTGGAATAGTTTCGAAATAAAATAAAATCAATTCAAATTTATTTTTAAATAAAGTATAATTTATTAAAAGAAATAAGAGTAAAGTAATTAAAAAAGATTATTTATAATTTCTTAAATGACGTGCTAAAAAAAAAACGTGACAACTAAATGAAACTTTAGAGCGTTAAAACTAGTGAATCCTTAATTGGTTAATGGAGACAATACTATAAATTATATAATACATATATTTATTTATTTGCTTGTTTGTTTGTTTATTTAGTATGTTACGTTTTCTTCAATGATATATTTAATTTATATCTGATAATTATCTTGCCCATTTCTCTGCAAATACTAACATCTTTGAAAACTGCAAATAAGATTTAGAGTGAAAATAGAAAATGATCAGCTACTTTTAAAATGTTAGTACTACTTTGCTTGAGTTGGAATATGTATTATATATTTACAAAATACTTCATTTTGAACCAAATGAAACATCTATAGAAAGAAACAGTTATTATATTTCAGATGAAAAAAATCTCACATTTCAGTCATTTTCATAGCAACCGGCCCACATCACAGGCCACTACGTGCCATATGTACGTGTTAATGAATAAACGGATACAACAATTTTATTTTAATTATGATACAATTTAAATATCAAACGTCAAATAATTTAAATTTAATTAGAAATGTTAAATATATAATTTTTAAGTTTTTCTTTTAAAAAACTATATTTAAAAATATAAAATAATTAAAATTTATTCCGAATGATATCATATAAATTTTGATGAAAAAAAATAGTATTGTATATTTATATATCCCTCTTGTCTGGATCTTAAATAAAATATCCACATATTCTCACACGTGGCCCCTACTCATCATATCCCTTGAAAGTCGTTCACTTTCCAATTATTTCACTTTTTTTTTTCTTTTTGGGCCAAGCATTATTTCACCCTACTTACAAGTTGTCCTCTCTCTATTTTCTTTATCTTTTCTTTTCTACTCTATAATTAAAAAATTTTAAAACTGCATCATAGGTGGTGTTCTGTCTTCATGTGCTGCTTGTCTATTGTAAGATTCCAATTTTTAACATGTTATTTGTGAATGTGCTCTTCGACTTGTTTGCATAAGGAATAATTATATAAACACTGAGAGTGAAAAAGGCAATTAAGCAAATTAATGTGTGTATATATTATTTTATCTTGCAAGCCCTCCTTAATTTGCATAATGAAATATCTTATTCTTGATATTATGATATTATTATATGGATCATTAACCATACAATATGAGATAGAATAATAAAGATTTTTAACGATTATAAATATATATTTTAATAAAAATATTAAAGTTTTTATTAATAATAATTAATTATTATTAGATTTAATATTATTATAGACTTTAGCAATATTTAAAAATTATATTAAAACATAATTATTTGCTCAAAAGAATAGAATTAGCGATGGTTAAAATATTATTATTACTGTAAAATAATTATTTAGTGGATGTCCTTTATATATGGGCCCCACGTTGGTGTAGCATCAGTGCATCACAACATCTCCAAATTTGGAGTTACTGTAGTCTGTAGCACGGCAACATCTTTTAAGTTTGAAGGATTGTATAAAGACCTCTATCCTGAAATGTTAAAACAACCAAAAGAGTAGAAAGAAAAATTAGTGCTTTCGTCTTCTCTTTCTCTATTAATTCATATATTATTATTATTATTATTATTATTATTACTATTATTACTATTATTATTATTATTATTATTATTCTCTTTCTCTTTACTTAAATATAAATATTATTATTCTCTTGATCTTTCCTTTGTTATTAATTACTTTTATACTTGTTTATTTTATAACATGTTATCAGCATGAAATTTTACCATTTTAAAATTTAAAAGCAAAGATGAATAATTCTCAAAGCAAGTTATTTAATTATAAGGATATTTATTTGATTAATTTTGGTACAATACACACTATATTTAAAAATAAAAAATATTTATCTTATTTACTTATGATAAGATGAATGTTACTACGATTTCTGATAGTACAAGTTTGACGGAAGACTCTGCAAAAGCTATCATAATTTTGCCTAATGTAACTAAACTCATCGTAAATAATGTCATATTTTCTCTTAAGTCTCGGAGAAACTTGTTGAGTTTTATAGATATTCGTCAAAATGAATATCATGTTAAGATATTGGATGAGACGAATCTTGAATATCTTGGTCTTACCAAGAATGTTTCAGGAAAGACATGTATTATAGAAAAAAATTTCGCTTTATCTTCTGGCTTATATTGGACAAAGATAAGTGCAGTTGAGGCACATTCTATAGTAAATTAAACGTTTACGGATTTTAATATTTTTAAACTTTGGCATGATAGATTGGGACATTCTGGATCTATAATAATGAGATAGATTATAGAAAATTCAAATGGACATTCATTAAAGAACTTGAAGATTCTTCCGAATGCTGAATTTTCTTGTATTGCATGTTATTAAGGCAAGTTAATTGTTAGACCATCACCAACAAAGGTTGGGATTGAGTTCCCTACATTCTTGAAACGTATATATGGGGATATTTGGGGACCTATTCACCCACCTAGCGGGTCGTTTAGATACTTTATGGACCTATTAGATGCTTAATCTAGATGGTCTCATGTGTGTCTTCTATCATCTCGCAACTTAGTATTTGTAAAGTTATTAAAACAAATAATACGATAACGGGCTCAGTTTTCTGATAATCAAATTAAGTCTAATCGCCTTGATAACGCTATATAGTTTTCATATCTAGCATTTAATGATTATTGTTTATCAATTGAGAAAAAAGTTAAACATCCTGAAACTCATGTTCACACTGAAAATGTCCTCGATGAGTCATTAATTAAATGTTTGTAATTGATATCAAGACCAGAAAACTAAGTTGCCCACATTTTTTGGGGCTATTCAATATTGCATGTTGCCACATTTGTTCGGATCAGGCCGACAAGCTATCATAAGTTTTCTCCATTGCAATTAGTATTGGGTCAAGAACCTAATATATCTCATTTAAGAATTTTTAGATGCGTTGTATATGTGACTATAACATCGCCATATCACATCAAGATGGGTTCCCAAAAAAAGTTAGGAATATATGTTGGATTTGAATCATCCTCTATTATTTTGCTACCTTGAACCATTAACAAGAGATTTATTCACTATTCGATCTACAGGCTATCGGTTTGATGAGATAATTTTCCAAAAATTAGAAGGAGAAAATAGTGAAATTAAAAGAGAAATTTTATGAAAAATTCCATCATAATCTCATCTTGACCCATGTGCTTCTATTTGTGAGCAAAATGTCCAAAAGTTTATTCACCTGCAGAAAACTCCAAATCAAATACAAATGCATTTAATGATTTGAAAAGGATTACTAAATCATATATTCCTGCAGAGAATGTCCCAATTCGAATTGATGTCCCTATATGACCATTCACTAGTGTCATAGCTAATAAGTCTCAAGCACGCCTGAAGCGTGATAGACCATTGAGTTTGAAGGATTGAAATCCTAAAAAAAGAGAAATAAATGGTCAAGATGATATTGTCAAAAAATCTAATATGAAAGTTCAAAATTTGAACAATTCTGATATTCTTGAAGGAACCAATAAGCATAAAATTCAAAGAATAAGGAACTATCCATTAATTCAAGTGACACTGAAACTAATTTGAATCGATTAAAAATGGTGGTAGATTATATCTTTGCATATAATGTTGCAACTAGTATCATGCAAGATTGTGATGATCTTGAACTTCAATCTATTATAGAATGTCGACAAAAAAATGATTGGTAAAAATGGCAAGAAGCAATTCAAACAAAATTGAATTCACTTGCTATGCGTGGAGTGTTTGGACCTATAGTCCAAACATATAACGGTATCAAACCAGTTGGCTATATATGAGTATTTGTGCAAAAAAGAAATGAAAAAAATAAAATACAAAGGTACGAGGCAAGGCACGAGTTGTTGTACAAGGACTTTTGCAGAGGCATGATGTTGATTATGAAGAGACATATTGACCAGTTATGGATGTAATAATATTGCGTTATCTCATTAGTTTCACTGTCCATGAGAGACTTGAGATGCAATTGATGGATGTGGTTACAACCTATTTATATGGATCACTTGATAATGAGATATACATTAAAATTCCTGAAGAATTTAAGATGTCTGAAGTATATATCTCAAAGTCTCAAAAAATGTAGTGGTATAACCGTCTTAGTGAGTACTTATCAAAGGAAGGTTATATAAATAATTTTATTTGCCCATGTGTTTTTATAAAGAAAATTACATTTAATTTTGTTATATTTGTTATAAAGAAATTTATGTTTATGTGGATAATCCAACAGATTTATTCACCAAGTCTTTATCAACTTTAATCCTTGAGGAGATGATACATAAGATTCGAATATGAAGATTAACCTCTTGAATTATGATCTTCACTAAATAAAATAAAAATACGCATTGTATTTTTTTTTTTAACCAAGATTTTATCCCACTAAATTCTACTAATAAAATTTTAATGAAAAAACATGTAAAACATATTGCAAATAACTATATATACTTTTCGTTTATTGATTATATATATTGATATCTAAAAGAAGTGTTGTAAAATAATTATTTCGTTTATTGATTATATATATCTAAAAAGAAGTGTTGTAAAATAATTATTTAGTGAGTGTCCTCTATATACGAGGCCCACGTTACTGTAGCATCACAACATCTCCAAGTTTGAAATTACTGTAGCATGGCAACATCTCCATGTTTGCTGTTTATATAAACGCCTCTGACCTAATTGTTAAAGACAAGTTACTATCTATCTTCTCTTTCTCTGTCCATTCATATATAATTATCATCATTATTATTCTCTCTCTTTCCCTAAATATAACTATTACTATTCTCTTTCTCTTTCCTTCGTTATTAATTATTTCTATAAGTATTTCATTTTATAACAATCATTAATGAATAGCCCCTAAATATTTTTGTGGTGTAGTATAATGGAAATTGTGATCATCACATTAAGTAATGATAGCATTATATGTATTGTGCCTCCAAAAGTCACAGCATCATTGTCTTTTAGGAGTGGGGGAAGCAATTATTGGGTACTATTAAGAATTAAATTTATATTTAATCATGTAGTATTTGGATCTAGTGTCGGTTAATAAAGTTGGATAAAAAAGAAACGAAAAAATGTTAAAGGACAAATTGAGGGATAAATATGCTTTTTTTTCTTTTCTTTTCTTACTTTTTTGACGTGCAAGTACATTTTGTTGAACTTTCGTGATAAATTAAAAAAATTATTCATTATTATAACTAAATGTAAAAGACATTTATTGTTTAAAATAATCCTTTTTACTATTATTTCTATCCCAAACTCTTCGAGATGTGTTTTTGAGTATTCCTTGATCATTTCTTTCAAGAAGGGGAGTTCCTCTAATTCGATAAATTTTCTACTTTTCCTTCAGTAGAGGTATTCATGAACCTATAGCAACAGTTCAAAAATGACAAACATAAAGTCCTTAATTACCCACGAATAGCAAAACTTTGATAATTATGAAAAAATCGCACAACTTCCAATTGTATATGCGTTTTTCATATAAACTGGAAGTTGTATTAAGTATGTTTCCTTTGGTTTTATATTTATTTTCAATATACAACTTCAACTAAATACAAGTGAATCATAGACACATCTAACGTGCAGTTGAAACTATACCCGACCACCGAGCCGGTTCGGATCGTTGGGTCGTAGGACCGGCCAGGTTCCGATCCGGTCTCTCACGGTTTGGGACCGGTCTATTTCGGGCCGGTCCAAAACGCTTGATTCCGACCCGCCCTACCACTGCTGCACCTTTTTTTTTTAAAAAAAAAGTTATATAAATATATTAAAAAGAAATATTAACTATCGCATAAAAAAAATTGCAAAAATTTTGGTCACAAATTTTATGTGAGTATTAGTGTATATATAATATAAACATATGGTGAATTCAATATACTTTCTATGGAATTTGTAACTGTCATTTAATTCAATATAAATAGTTGCCTTATTTGATAAATAAAATTAAAGAGATTTTATTTATTAGTTATCGATTTTATACTTGTTTGAAATGTAAAATTTTACAATAAAGTTTTATTATTATAATTTTAATGTACATGTGCGTATTTGTATGTATTATTTAGAGAGTGCATTTATTTAATGTAATTGTTTACGTGATATTCTGTTTGCATAAGTCTACATATGTTTGTAGTTTTTTCTTGTGAAACTTAAGAAAGTTTTTTTATGCAATTATATTATTACTAGGTGTTTTATATTTGTTACAGATTTTTTGTATGTTTAATCTTGAATTATGTGATCTAAGATAAATATTTTTTAGATTATTAATTGTGTTAAATTAACAACATATTAGAGTTTAGATGATGTGTTTATGACATTTTGTGACATTTAATTCTAACTTAATCAACATTCTTAAAGCTTTTGATGTGTTTATGACATTTTGTGAAAATGGTGATACTCCTCAACATGTGAAAGATCTTGAGGCATATCAAGTTTGAAAAAATAAGAATTATCTTACTCACTTAACGTTGTTGAGCAGTATGGATAATGATATTATGAGAGAATTTTGATAGTATGGCAATGCTAAGGACAGGTGGTCCGCTTTAAAAAAAAATTGGTTATATTTCAGTTACTAAGTTAAGGGCTCTTACAATTAAATTTGATACTTACAAGAAACACCTTGACCATACTATGCATAGGCATTTACGTCATATCTAAAATATGATTAATGAATTGAAGATGCAGGTCATGTGTTGACCGAAGAACAATATGTCCAAGTTGTGATTCGTTCTTTACATCAAAAATGAAAAAAATATGAAAATGCATTTGACTTATAATGTAGATATCAAAACTATTGAAAATGCTTGGAGTTGACAATGCTGCCACAAATGTGTATGACTAGCTCTTATCCAAAATATGGACATGAAAAGAAACACAAGTGTGGTAAGTTTTTTTCAAAAGAAGAGGAAAGAAAGAGTCTCAAAGAAGCCTAAACTTAATCAACAAAGAGAGAAAAATATTTCTACTCCAAAAAAAAAGGTGAACATTGCTAAGCTCAAGTGCTACAGATGTGAGAAAAAAGGACACTTTGCTAGTGATTGCCGTGAGCCTAAAAATGTATGTGACCTAATTAATAATTTACATACTTATGTAAATGTTTCTTGTTCTGCTTTTTTAATCGAATTACTTCTATGTGGATTGTAGACTCAGCAGTCACCGAACATATAGCGACAGAAAGCAATGTCTTTGTAGATTTTCGACGAATTTCTAGAGAACCTAAATGGGTATATGTAGAAAATAACATCAAAGAGGAGGCTCGATAGATTGTTACCTGGAAACATGAAATGCATGGTGGCCGAACTCTATTTCTACATGATGTATTATTTATCCCAAATAATTCGCCGAAATTTAGTCTCTATAAGAATGTTGATTAAGTTAGAATTTAATTTTCTCTTATATGAACATGGTCAGAATATGTATTCTGGAAAGAAAAAATATAGTACTGGCTATTTTTATGATTGATTTCTGTATTAGATGTTGTTCAAAGTCCCAATGATAATAATATTTATTTTTTTTTTATTTACATCGACTTCTAATTGTGAGAATGATGTAAATACATGTCACGATCCGAAAATCGAATCATGATGACACCTACAAAATGCCTAATGTAAATAATTCTAAACCTCGACTAACAACAAGAACCATAGAAAAGAGAAGAAGAGAAAAAGAGACTGATATAGATATAATAACAATATGTACATGACAAACCCAAAACCTGGTAATCATGACTGAAGAAGCATTTGACAGTACAGAGTATCAAATATGTACAGCCCAAAGGGTGAAAAAACTAAGTATGAAGCTATCCCGAATAAAAACAGAAACAATACGACAAAAGTTAGAGAAGAGGTCATCCAGGACGTCAAGTGCTCACCGTAATCTTCGAATAGCTCCAAGTCTAACTCGCACGACCATGGCCTCTCTGATGACTCATACCGGAATCTGCACCACCAAAAAATATGCAGAAGTATAGTATAAGTACCAAACACAGGTACCCAGTAGGCATTATAGCCCATCGGGATGCAAGTGTTGGACCAAGGTTGGTTCACTAGAATCGTCCCTTTATGTTTTGATTGATGACCAAACCATTAAGTCGAAGATT
>JBDJHY010000087.1:16537654-16548068 GCA_039654485.1 Withania somnifera
ATAACTCCTCCATGTATTTCGGGTAGTGCTTTCCATCTATATCTCTTCCTCATTTAGGAGTCTTTAATTGTAGTAAAAACCAATTATTAACGTTACCGTTACATGTGTGGGCCTTCTCTCGCCCGGCCCACATTACTCAGGCGGGCCAATGAGTGGGCCAACGCGTCCTTTTAGCCACGCTCCTACAAGAAGTATTACAATTTTAGATTTTTTATCAACTACAAGAATTATGCAAAGCAATTTCACTTTAACATCAGTACTTAGCTTTATACACTAATACAATAAACCAGATAAGCACCCTGGCAATACAACAATACTAGTTCCATTAATAATTTTGACGCTCTCATCAAAATAACTCTTCATAACAGCTTGGGGGTAAAGGTTATATATTCATTTTCATTCAAAGACACCTTACGAAACTCATATCAGGGATTACAAAGCTCGTTTTGTGAAGGTGGACAAGGATCCATTGAAGATAACCTATGAGAGATGGAGTGCATTGTTGGCCTTGATTTTGGAGCTTCAAGCAAACAAGAGCTTGATAGCTTGATGACAAAAGCCAAAACATCTTTTACTTTATCTTCAGGATATGGAAGGCGTTCATCCAGCAAATCGCTAAACTGCACATGATCTATAGTAGACGAGCTTAGTACTGCAATATATTCCCCGAGATGCTTTCCTTTGATTATCTCCAATGCTAATACTCCAAAGCTATAGACATCACACATTTTATGTAATGTTCATTGTGTATGCAAGCCCTGAAACAATACAATTTACAAAAAAGTATTTAACATTTTAAACATGTAAATGAAACAAAAAATAGAGTTTGGCACTACAGTTCAGGAAGTTTAGGAAAAGGGATAAAGAGTTGGACCTTACCTGGTGCAACATAGCCATATGTGCCTGCAAGTGCAGTGCAATTGGATGAGTCTGGTTTGAGAAGCTTAGCTATGCCAAAGTCTGCAACACGATTTTCATACTCAGAATCAAGCAAAACATTACTGCTTGATATGTCCAGATGAACAATTGGAGCTGATCAATCCACGTGCATATAAGATAAAGCAAAAGCAATACCTTTGATAATATTCACCCTTCTAAGCCAATCCAATTTCTTGGATTCAGCTTCATTGCTTAAAATAATAGACAAGCTCCCCCTCTCTACATACTCATAAACCAAGAACAAGTGTTGTGCACTCGAACAATAGCAGTAGAGGTTCACAATAATCCGATGCTTAATCCCAGTCAAGGCCCTTACTTCATTCATGAAGCTTTGGGATGTGTATTCCCAAATGAAGAATGAAGTCTCTTCACATCTATATTCCCTAATGATGGAAGGTTTACCTTGTAAATGCTTCCATTCCCTCCTTGCCCGATACAAATTTGGCATTAAACTCCTCTGTGGCATTTAAGATATCCCTATACAGTGCCTTTCCATCAAACATGGATATCGAAAACCAACCATCATCCTGTTTCTCAACATCTCTAACACTCCTCCTTTTATGACACATATGGAGAATACTAATGAAAGCATAGAGTAGTACAATTGCTCCCATAATAGGATGTACAATGATGAGGGTGAGTTTATGTCCCTTCACCGCAGAAGATAGTTCACAAGCCTGGTATCCTGATACATTGCCGCGAAGACCTTTATTACCCTCCAATGAGGCATTGATAAAAGCTTTATTATTAGGTACTGGACCTTCAATCCCATTGTATGACAGTACGACTTCCTGCCAGCCAGTCAAACTTGCAAATCCTTCAGGATTGCAACCAGATAGGTCACTGTGGGAAAGATTCAAGTTTGCCAAGTCCAGCAAACTGGCTAGCTGGGAGGGTATTTCTCCATCAAGAAGATTATGGCTCAAATCAAGTACACTAAGATGAGTTATCCTCCCTATCTCCTTTGGAATTTTCTGGCCAAATTTGTTCTTGCTCAGGTTCAACTGAAACAGATGCAGATAATTTCCTATAAACGTTGGGATTGACCCATTCAATCTATTGTTTGCCAGATCTAGGGACTCTAACTTTGTCATTGACCTAAGTTCACTTGGAATATTGCCAGAAATGTGGTTGTTTTGCATAAAAAGATTAATTAGAGAGGTGAAGTTTCAAAACTCCTTAGGAATCTGCCCAACCAAATATGTTGGGAACACAGAAGTTTTGATTATTGACAAAATGGTAGTGAAACAAGTTGTTTTGATGACTCATGAAAATACTGTCCGGAAAACGTAAGGATAAGTCACATGTGCTAAAAAGAGAGAATTGTTGTTTGCTGAGATACAGGAGTTGATAAACTCATGTGTGCCGAAATTGAAGGAAGGAAGTTGCTGAAACAAAAGAGTTTGGATGAAACTCAAAACACTGAAGATAAGTACAAGTCTAAGTTGAATGGAAGTCCTATTTGAAGTAGAACTGTGGAAACTGTTGCTGCTTAAATAGACAACAAAAGCTGGAGTTTAGGGTAATCTTCAAGTTAGGAACTTTAAGATTTAGGGTACACTAGGTAGAGTTAGTTGTTGTTTTAGGAATTAGAGTTTAATTCCTTTTTGATTACTGAGTCTGTAATTTGTTGTTGAGTTACTCATAATTTATGAAGTTGGGTTAAATCCTAGTTACAGGCCGTGGTTGTTACACCTACTGTGTCTACTGTGATCTGGATGGTTTTCCACGTAAAAATTACTATGTTCTTTAAATTCTGCACTTTACTTCATTCATAGAAAAAAGTAAATCAACCCGGTCCACTGATAGGCAAATAATAAGTTGTGTAGTCTGGGAGAATTAATATCAATTGATATCAGAGCGAGTTTCTTGCAATGAGGCTGATACCTCAAGAAAACGATCACTGTGAATTTTCTACCACCGATTGGACACAGTGAAGGACAATCCACTACTAAACCACCACTCTGCAATGGCTCTCATTTCATCTGGTGGAGAGCAGGGATGGAGAATTCCATACAAGCGGAAGACTATGAGTTATGGGACAGAATCACTAATGGCCCAAACATCCCCATGAAAACTAAGAGAGATTGCAAGAAGTGATTGGTATAGGAAAGGTTGGAAGGACTGAGGAGAAAGTCTTAGAGGAAGTATATCTTATTGATGGACTGAGGAGAAAGTCTTAGAGGAAGTATATCTTATTGATGGGTTGAAGCACAACTTACTCAGCATATCATCGCTTTGTGATAAAGGAAACAAGGTAAACTTCACTTTTGAAGGGTGTATAGTAAAGAAAGGGACACTAAGGAGATTGTGTTGGCCGCAAAGAGGTACAAGAATGTGTACAAAGCTGACATAATGGCATGCCTAGCATTGATCTGACTTCTCTAAGTTTTGTTGGATGCGACCCTTTACTATGGAATTAAGACTTGGTCATGCAAGTCTCAAAAAACTAAACAAACTTGTTTCTAAGGACTTGGTTATAGGACTTCCTAAAACTAAGTTTAAAGAAGACAAGAATTGTGATATCTATGTAAGGGGGAAGCAAGTGAGAACTTCATTCAAGCCAACAAACATGGTAAGTACAACTAGGTGCTTTGATCTGATTCACATGGATCTTTGTGAACCTATGAGAACCAAAAACAGAGGAGGAAAGAGGTATGTTTATGTTATTATTGATGATTACTCCAGGTTCACCTGGACACTGTTCTTGTATGCTAAAGAGGATGCTTTTGCAATTTTGTTAAGAATTTGCACTTCCCTAGTTGTTGTTGAGTTCACCATGAAAACTATTATCGCTCGAATTAATGAACTAAAGCTCTGGATAGATGCCAAAAGCTTCAAACAGATTCCCAGTGAAACTATCGTTACTAAAGCTAACCCATTTGAAACTCGAACACTTGCTCAAGCTACTTGGTATTAGCCCTGTCAGTTTGTTACTAGACACTATGAAGGTGTCAAGTTTTCCACCTCGGCAAAGCTGGTTTGGCAAATGACCTGAAAACTCATTTTCACTCATGACATTATCCAAATATGCAAATTCTTTTGGAATGGAACCAGAAAATTTGTTGGCTCGGAGTATTGGAAATTGTAAGTTTCTCAAATCGCCAAATGAAGAAGGAATTGAACCAGTACGTTGATTTCTGGATATACCCAGAAAAGTGAGGTTTTTCAGGTTCCCCAATTCACTAGGAATTGAACCAGTAAGTTGATTATTGAATAAATGCAGATCAGTGAGGTTTTTCAGTTTCCCCAATCACTGGGAATGGGACCAGAAAGTTAGTTATTATAAAGGTAGAGAGTTTTAAGCCTAGTTAGGTCACCTATTTCTGGAGGATTATAACCTGTTAACTGGTTTCTATTAAGATCAACATCAGCAAGATTGACAAGTTCCCCTATTTCTGCGGGAATGGAACCAGAAAGTTTGTTGACATAGAGAAACACAGTCTGGAAGTTTCTAAACTTGCCAAATGAAGTAGGAACTGAGCCAGTAAGTTGATTACGGGATAATGACAGATTAGTGAGATTTTCCAGATTTCCCAATTCACTTGGAATCGAATCAATAAGTTGATTATCGGGTAAATTCAAAGCAACGAGTTTCTTCATATTCCCCAATTCACTATGAAGGAAACCAAAAAGGTGGTTAATATAAAGGTACAGATATCTAAGCTCAACTAAGTCACCAATTGTTTTTTGGAATTTGATCAGAAAGATTGTTCCTCTGTAAGTTTAAATTCTCAAGTGACTTCATCTTTCCTATTTCAAATGGGACCAGAAAGTTGGTTAGTATAAAGGTGAATAGTTTTTTGCTTAGTTAAGTCGCTTATTTCGGGAGTAATATGACCTGTTAATTGGTTTGTATTAAGATCATCTTCAACAAGATTAACAAGTTCCCCGATTCTACAGCAATGCAGCCAGAAAGGCGATTCCCAGAAAGATACAAAAAACACTTCTTCAAATCCCCCAATAAAGCGGGATTAATAAGTTCCCTGCATTATTGTTGAATATTAGAATAATCAAAGAACTTTATTTCACTAGAAACTCAAGAGAAATGTCTCCAGTATTTTACAAAAGGCACTTTTATTGAGATTTAGTTCCATACATCATTCTTTGACATGCATTGCAGTGTGAATCATAATGTAGAAGTATTCATGGTCTAAAATTTTATGTACTATAACAATTATGCTAAGCAATTCCACCTTTTACATAGTACTTAGAAAATGTATTACTTTTTGGCACAAGGAACAATTACCTTCTACATTATACACTCTCATACTAATAAACCAGATAAGCACCCTGGCAATACACCAATACTAGTCCCAGTATTATTTGTCATGGATCCTCTCATCCAGTAACTTACTTCAAAACCACTTGGTGTCAAAGGTTATATAATTCATTTTCATTTTCAAACAAAGACACCTTACATCTCAGGGACTACAAAGCTAGCTTTACATGAGTTGGTGGACGTGGTGGATCCATTGAAGATAACCTTTGAGAGATGAAGTGCATTGTTGGCCTTGATTCTGGAGCTTCAAGCAAACAAGAGCTTGCTAGCTTGATGATAATAACCAAAACCTCTTTTACTTCATCTTCAGGATATGGAAGGCGTTCATCCAACAAATCACTAAAATGCACATGATCTATAGTAGATGAATTTGCTAGCACGGTAATATATTCCCCAAGATGCTTTCCTTTGATTATCTCCAATGCCAATACTCCAAAGCTATAGACATCACACATTTTTGTAACCTTCATAGTATATGCAAGCTCTGAAACAGAACAATTTCCAAAAAAAAATTAACAATTTAAATGTACAAATGAGATTAAAACAGTATAAAGCGTTTGGCTATAGTTCATGAAGTTTAAGAGAAGGATTAAACTTAAAGTTAGACCTTACCAGGTGCAACATAGCCATATGTCCCTGCAAGCACGGTGCAATTGGAAGAGTCTGGCTTGAGAAACTTAGCTATACCAAAATCTGAAACACGAGCTACATACTCGGAATCAAGCAAAATATTACTGCTTGATATGTCTCGGTGAACAATCGATGGTGAGCAATCCTGGTGCATGTAAGATAAAGCAAAAGCAACACCTTTGATGATATTCACCCTTTTAAGCCAATTCAAATTTTTGGACTCAACTTCATTGCTCAAAATACGAGACAAACTCCCCTTCTCCGCATACTCGTAAACCAAGAAGGAGTGTTTTGCATTCGAACAATAGCCATAGAGGTTCACAATGTTCCGGTGCTTAATCCCAGCCAATGTCTTTACTTCATTGATGAAGCTTTGGGGATATGTATTCTCAAATGAAGAATGAAGTCTCTTCACAGCTACATTCCCTAATGATGGAAGATTTACCTTGTAAACGGTTCCATGCCCTCCTTGCCCGATGCAAAATTTTGCATCAAACTCTTCTGTGGCGTTTAAGATGTCCTTGTACAATGGCTTTCCATCTAACATGGATATCGAAAGCCAACCATCATCATCCTGTCTTTTGACGCCACTAATTCTCCTCCTTTTATTACACATAAAGAGAAGACCAATGAAAACACAGAGCATTACTAGTGCTCCCATAACAGGAAGTACAATGATGAGGATGAATTTACGTCCCTTCGCTATTGAGTGCTTTTTAACCACAGAAGATGGCTTTTCGCAGGGCTGGAGTCCTGTTACATTGCCGCAAAGACCTTTATTACCCTCTAATGAAGCATCCCTAAAAGCTTTATTATTAGGGAATGGACCTTCCAACTCATTGTATGACAATACGATATCCTGCAAACCAGTCAAACTTCCAAATTCTTTAGGAATGCGGCCAGAGAGGCCATTGTGGGAAAGATTTAAGCTTTCCAAGACCTTCAAATTGGCTAACTGAGGGGGTATCTCTCCACCAAGAAGATTATGGCTCAAATCAAGTACATTAAGCTGAGCCATCCTCCCTACCTCCATTGGAATTTTTTGGCCAAATTTGTTGTTGCTCAGGTTCAAGTGATACATGTTAATGTAATCTCCTAAGAATGTTGGGATCGAACCATTCAATCTGTTGTCTGACAGATCAAGGGACAGTAACTTTGTCAGTAACCCAAGTTCCTCAGGTATATTGCCAGAAATCTTGTTTTTTTTAACAGAAAGCTTAACCAGAGAGGTTAATTTTCCAAATTCCTTAGGAATCTGCCCAATCAAGTGATTTGATGAAAGATCAAGTCCTAGAAGCCCTTTGACATTTCCAATCTCTGGTGGTATGCTACCACTAATGTTGTTTCTGGATACCTGCAAATTAGTCAATTTCTTGCATTTTCCCCAGTTGCTGCTGAGTTCACCATGAAAATCATTGTCGCTCAAATTAATGAACTGAAGCTCTGGATAGATGCCAAAAGCTTCGGATAAATTTCCAATGAAACTGTTGTTATTAAAGCGAACCCATTTAAAACTAGAGCATTTGCTCAAGCTGCTTGGTATTGTCCCTGTCAGCTTGTTGCTACCCACCGTGAAGTTCTCAAGTTTCCCGCCTCGACAAAGCTGGTCTGGCAGATGTCCTGAAAGCTGATTTTGACTCATTGTTAGCACTCCCAGGTTATCCAAATATGCAAGTTCTTTCGGAATGGAACCAGTAAATTTGTTGGTATGGAGATGCAGTGTCTGCAAGTTTCTCAAATTGCCAAATATAGAAGGAATTGAACCAGTAAGTTGATTTTCAGATAAACGGACATCGTTGAGGTTATTCAGATTCCCCAACTCACTAGGGATGGAACCAGAAAGATTGTTCCTCTGTAAGTTTAAAGTCTCAAGTGACTTCATCTTCCCTATTGCTGCAGGTATGGGACCAGACAATTCATTATCGAAAGCATAAAATAATTCTGCATTAATCAAGTTGCCTATTTCCAAAGGAATATGACCTGTTAACTGGTTTGTACCAACATTCACTTCGACAAGGTTGGTAAGTTTCCCTAATTCTACAGGAATGGAACCAGAAAGTTGGTTTTCATAAAGACGTAGAACTGTGAGCTGAGCTAAGTTATGTAAAGCTTTTGGAATTGGACCAGAAAGATTATTTGTGTGTAGGCTTAACTCCACAAGTGACTTCATCTTCCCTATTTCTGCAGGAATGGAACCAGACAATCCATTGGAGTAAGCATAGAACAAATTTACATTAATCATGTTGCCTATTTCAGGAGGAATATGACCTGTTAACTGGTTTGTATTAAGATCAACTTCGACAAGGTTGATGAGTTTTCCTATTTCTGAAGGAATGGGGCCAGAAAATTGGTTTTCATTAAGGTACAGAATTGTGAGCTCAGTTAAGTTGGCTAAATCTTTTGGAATTTGACCAGAGAGATTGTTGTTGTGTAAGCTTAAATCCACAAGTGACTTCATCTTCCCTATCTCTGCAGGAATGGGACCGGACAATTCATTGGAGTAAGCATAGAACAATTTTGTATTAATCAAGTTGCCTATTTCCGGAGGAATATGACCAGTTAACTGGTTTGTATTGAGATCAACTTCGACGAGATTGTTAAGTTTCCCTATTTCTGCTGGAATGGGGCCAGAAAGTTGGTTTTCATAAAGACGCAGAACTGTGAGCTGAGTTAGGTTATGTAAAGCTTTTGGAATTGGACCACAAAGATTATTTGTGTGTAGGCTTAACTTCACAAGCGACTTCATCTTCCCTATTTCTGCAGGAATGAGGCCAGAAAGTTGGTTCTCATATAGGTACAAAATTGTGAGCTCAGTTAAGTCACCGAAAGCTTTTGGAATTGGACCTGAAAGATTATTTGTGTTCAAGCTTAGATCCAGAAGTGACTTCATCTTCCCTATTTCTGCAGGAATGGGACCTGACAATCCATTGGAGTAAGCATAGAACACTTTTACATTAATCAAGTTGCCTATTTCCGAAGGAATATGACCTGTTAACTGGTTTGTATCTAGATCAAGTTCAAAAAGATTGACAAGTTTCCCTATTTCTGCAGGAATGGGACCAGAAAGGTTGTTAACATAAAGGTACAAAATTTTGAGCTCAGTTAAGTCACCTAGAGCTTTTGGAATTGGACCAGAAAGATTGTTTCTGTATAAGTATAGCTCATGAAGTGACTTCATCTTCCCAATTTCAATAGGAATTGAGCCAGACAATTCATTGGAGAAAGCACTGAACAATTTTGCATTGATTAAGTTGCCTATTTCCGGAGGAATATGACCTGTTAACTGGTTTGAATCAAGAACAACTTCGATAAGATTGGTAAGTTTCCCTATTTCTGCAGGAATAGGACCTGAAAAGTTGTTCATGCTAAGATCAACATATTCAAGAAAAGATAGAGATGAAAATGGAAAATGATGAAGTGTACCAATGATACCAGCATTTGAAATATTCAACTTGTTTATCCGACCATTAAAGCATTTAACTCCATACCAGTTCTTGCATGCATCATGGCTGGAAGAACTTTTGGCAGCAGCAGGCCGACTTAGTGCCCAAGAAGTCAACAAGGAACTATTCTGGTTTCGGAATGTTGTTTTCCATTTTAGAAGAGCAACTGCTTCCTCAGTGGAAGCAAAAGTAATTGGGAAGAGATGTAAGAGAGGAAGGAAATAAAATATTATGGGAACCATCTTGAAGACTAAAGGATTCCAGTTAATTGTTTTTGTTTGTGAAGAACTTGTGCAGGATTAAGTTATATATATGTTGTAGTGAATCATTACAAGTCTTGCTGAGTCAAATGGCATTTAATTGTACGACTTGGAAGTCAATGAGTTAATGTCTCACTCACTACCCATGGAAGTAAATGCAATGGAAAAGGTGGTTGGATTGGCCAATCTTACAGTTGTGGGAACTAACTACAATAGAAAAAGTCTTTCAAGAGTTATCATCTTAGAAGAAAAAGTCACAGAAAACACATACTCCTCCAAATAATTTTCCTTGATTTGACGTATAAATGGTATAGCACACATATAATTGATCGGAATTAACCATAAAACACAAAGCAACTTTACTTGGTAGTTCCAAGTTTATTGTAACAATAACAATCTCAAATTTGATAAAATCATACGGCATCTATAATAAGTATCATTTCTGCAAGCCGTGTAGCATGGATTGTTCCATGTTTTGTTCAGATGGCCCGAGAAGAAGAAAATGTTAACATTCATTGTCAAAAATTGTCAAATATCTAGCCCACCATTCCACTACACTCTATATCACCTTATGTTTTCACACATTTATTGTCAAATATGGTGGATGGAGGTAGAAATTTTCTACCATGCATTAAATTATAAATAGTGGCAAGTTGGTCATATTTCTACTATAAATAGATGTAGTATTTTGCATATTGAAACATACCAAAAGAAGCAACAATTGAGTGAAATAAAGAAGCATAGCATTTTTGAAGTTGTGTGATTTCATATGAAGTAAAAATAGTGTAGTAGTTTGTAATATTTTATTGAGTATAATAAAATATTACATTGTGAGTTGTTTCCAGAAATATACTTGAGAG
>JBDJHY010000087.1:16554254-16566780 GCA_039654485.1 Withania somnifera
TCCAGGTGGGATGGTGCCAGAGATCTTGTTCATTCTAAGGTCAACGTAATCAAGAAAAGGAAGCGATGAAAATGGAAAATCATAGAGTGTACCAATAATACCAGCATTTGTAATATTCAACATCTTTACCCTTCCATTAAAGCATTTAACTCCATACCAATTCCTGCATGCATTAGAACTCGCCGCTCCAATTCTTGAAGAATTCTTGATACCACCAGGACTCAGCGCCCATGAATCCAATAAGGAATTATTTTGGTTTAATAAAGTTGCTTTCCATTTTAGAAGAGCAGCTGCTTCGTCAGCAGAAGAACAAATGTAAGAGAGTCAAAAGAAGGAGATTAAATCTTCCCCACTATAAGAGAGTCAAAAGAAGGAGATTAAATCTTCCCATCACGGCTAAATAGATTTACAATTGTTTTTGGTTTGGGAAGAACTTGTGCAGTGTGTGTGTGTATATATGGAAAATGAGTTAATACTGTATAATTGTGTCAATGCCATTTAGTTCACAGCTTTTAAAATATGGGAGAATGAGAGAAAGGCTTGAGAGTCAATGTCTTACTATCCATGGGATTATTAAAATCAGATTTTCTAAAACAAGAAGAACTAAGAAAACTGAACTGAGAGCCAAAAATGTACTACTAATGTTGATATATTGACCCGTTGATTGATCCATTTAGGAGATAGGTTAGTTTGGGTTCAACCCGTCGGATCAACTCAATGAACGGGTCATGACTCAACTCGTACAAATATCAAACGGGTTGGCGGGTTGGACATGTCTGGGTTGATTTTGCGGCCTCTACCTCAGATATCAGTTATTCTCTCAACTAGTCCCGACACTTCTACATAATAATAATATTCGAATTTGGTTAAACTTGTTAGGAATAAGTTACCAGCTTCCAATATATATTATGTGGTGGTAGTCTTTCTTTGTTATTATGTGTTGTTTACTATCCATTGTTCATTATTCTTATATTTCGTCCTTTTCCTGAATGTTTTTGCTTTGAACCGAGGACCTTCCGGAAACAGCCTCTCTACCTCACCTTGAGGTAGTGGTACGGACTGCGTATATTCTACCCTCTCTAGACCCCACTTGGTGGGAATATACTGGGTTTGTTGTTATTGTTGTTAATCAACGTATATATTAAAATTGAATAGAAATTAGAATGTAACAAGACCACAAGAAATTGAGAAAGGAAAATCGCTAAATCAAGAATGAAAAAGGACTGCCACTGCGGTCCTTGTGGTCCAACACAATCAGACTATCAACAACAGTAAAGTAAGCATGAGACTTATTGAAAAGAAAAATGATACTAATAGGTTTTTCTCACCATCAATAGGTCATGTTCCATAATGAGAAGTAAATAGCAATGTAAACTGACTTGAGGAGAGGACCATCAAACAGTGAGAGCCCTCACAATCGCAAAGGTATTAGCTGATGATGGTGACGCTGTCGATTGTAGAATAGCAGTTGTGTGCCCGAGCAGGATAAAATTAAACAAAATAGTGCACTACCGTAGAACAAAGAGAAATACCACACCATGCTACAAAGGATTCCTCAACACCATGTTACTCTGATAAAAGCTTTATAGTACAACATAACCTGAATCATAACATCATAATACCTTTTTTCACGTCTTAATAATAACACAAGTAAATGACACTAGATTTTCATTAATAACTACAAGAGTAGAAGACCGACACGAGCTTAAAGAGATCACAAGCTCACTGCGTAGCTTTCACGTCAATGTTGGAATCGAGAGGGCAATCATCACCTGCCAAAAATATAATGCTAGTAAATCTAACAAAGAAAAGCAAAGTAGGACTGACCCAAACAAATTTAAAGAATCAATTTCTCATAATTTGTATATATACGAAACAATTTGGCAGTTTTATCCTGCATAAAGCAAACACCTTGAACCAGAAAATGTAAAGAAAGACAAGTTGCAACGGTAATTATTTGATGTGAAACAAAAACCTCGTCGACTGAAGAGTTTTCCAAAGTAACCAAATTAGGAAGTATAGGAATGTCCACTTCGACTCTCATGTGCACGAAATGAAAAGAAAGGAAGCAAGGGTTCACAAAGGACGTTAGGAACTTCTCCACTTCTTTTTACATTTTTCACTAAACATGAATTATTTCTAATGATTTAGATAACTCATGCTCTTTCTGAAAGCTTCATTTTGTTGGACACATTCTACTTCCTAAACACCTTGTATACGAGGCTCTCCCCTTTTAAAATTGAATTAGCCAAATCCTTGCTTAACTAAAAGATCTCAGAATTCATTGTTTTTCGTTCCTTCTCTTTGGAAACAGTGCATGACGTTGAATGGGCTAACAGTGAAGTTTTGAGCTTATTGCTTTTTAGTGAAATGGATGTTGCTGGCAAGCACACACAATAAGAGAAACATAATTTTAAAAAAGTAAGCAGTAAATGTTCCAATGGAGTTAAATGGATAGTGATACTGCGGACCTCAGATTTAAGGCAATTGTATTTGTTGTGTAACAATATATGCATAGCCATAAATCCATGACTTGTATGCTAGAAAAAACATATATCCCCTCTTCCCCGCATCAACACCAACAAAACAAACACACAGAGACACACAAGGAACAAGGTAACTTAAGAGGGCACAAACATTGGAAGTTTATATATTACTAAGCATAAGTATAAGCATCTGGCATGTATAAGCAATGTACGTAACAAGGGTTGTGATGCATATTAAAGAGTTTACCTTCATCACTGGATGTTTTCTCAAACCTGCTAAAATTGATAATTCTTTCTCCACAAATTCCCCAGAACCCCAATGCTTGAAAGGTATTTACAGCGTAGGGAGGATCAGAATCCTTTGCTAGAAAGGTGTTACGACATCAATATCCAGCAGCAGCCGATTTGGTCTCAGTCACATTTTTGACGAATGCGCAACTTTTATTCTAAAGAGAAGAAAGCAATAAATTACAAGGACAGAATGACATTTTTCTCGCTGGTAACCAAAAAGAACAAGGAAATGCACTTACGTTTTGTGAATTGTGTGTCAATGGCTAAGCAAGAGATCTCAGTATACCTAGGGTCGTTCTCCCTACCTCGCGCTGGAACAATTAGAGCCCCAATACAAACACCCAAATACAAATCCAACGCGACATCAAAACCCAATTGCATAAACAAAAGCAGATGGACAAATCAAAAACAAAACAACAATAACATACTGTACCTTGTATAAAAATCCTAATTTCGAAAAAAGTAGAGTATATATTGACTTAATTCCTACCTCTTATCCAAATCCTTATTGCATAAACCAGCAATACAAACAAATAAAAGAAAAACATACCCAATGTAGAAGCAGGTCTAGGGAGGAGGGTTAGAATGTACTCCTACCTTATCTTTTTCTTGTAATTTTATACTTAAATTTATTATTAAATCTATTATAGTATTATATTGTTTATCTTCGGTATGTAAAGTATGTAAAGTATAACTGCGGTAAAGAAAACCCTGCTCGTTATGCTGGTGCTGTCCTTTCTATGTCTCGGCTTTTGGCTGAATGAAAAATTCTATACAAAAATTAATGATTGAAGAGTTAGTTCGATCCACAAAATATCACATCAAAGTTCCAAATTTTGAATAATACTCCTATAATGAATTTGAATTCTAGCTCCATATGCATAAAATTGTGTCAAATAATTGGAACAGTCTCAAAACGGAAAGAATCATATACAAATTGGAGTACATTCAGTCCAAGCTAATAGGCTTTACCTCATCCTCCTGTGCTTGATCATTGATTCTAAGCTGTTCAGCTGATAATTTGGGCTCCTCAGCACTTAATAGCAGCTCCTCCATCCTTCTCCAAACATCATCAACATCTCCAGGGCTCTCAACCTCTTCTACCCTATCAACACTCTTTTTCTCCTTGTTACCACCTAACTTTTGTTCCCCACAAGAACTCGGAATACCATCCACCTCTCTAGAAGCTTCTTTATCTTTTGATTTCTTCCCACGCCCATTCTGGGATACCCTTTTGCGATTCCTACAATCTTGATGGGGTTTTTGATCTTTTTGAATAAACTCCGAGTTGGGTTCTCGTACTTTTGCTTTTACAGACGAAAGTTGATGATTTTCACCTGAAATCAAATAGGATAATTGTGACCCTTTACTGTTAATTGAATTTCCTAACAAACGCCAAATTGGGTTCTTGTACTTTTTCCATTGCAGGCAAGAAGTTAGATTTTTAGCTGAATTCAAGAACGAAGACAATGAGGAGAGTTGTGCAAAGACTTGTGGATCAATTGGATTTGATGGGGCTCTTGTACTTTTTCCATTACAGCCAAAAAAGTCTATGTTGTTACCTGAAATAAAAGAGAATAATTGTGACCCTTTTCTGTTAAATGGATTTCCTAACAAACTCCAAAATGGGTTCTTGTCTTTTTCCATTACATTACAGGCAAAAAGTCTAGATTTTTACCTGAATCCAAGATGAGTACTAGGAAGCTGGGACGAAGCCATCTTACGGTAAGGATGTCAAATATCTTTCTCCTATTTCGTGTGTAAATTACGGTGAGGGGGTCCCCTGAAGCGAAAATTTATAATACTAATACACATTAAATGTCAAATTTCATTGGGTTAGTTGGTATGTTTTACTTTTTCTTGAACCCTTATTGAAAATACTAGCTCGCAGCTGCGAGCCTTGTTGGTCAATTGGATTTTGATTTGGGGGGTTGTTGTACAGTTACCATTATATTACAGGTTATTAAAGATCAAGATTTTTTACCTTGTGGTTCAGTAGATGATTTGAGTAGCCAATTTTGATGACTTGATTTTGTTCCTCTTCTTCTTGAACTGGACATGCTGTAAGTTAACAAACAAGCTTTGATTCAGCTCAATATACCAATTGTGGCAGAGAGGGAAGCTTTGAGAGAACAAGGCGGTTGGTTCATATTTATACCATTCTCTTTATACTCTGCCTGTGGCAGTTGATGAAAAAGGCCTTGTTTTTAGTTACGGTGAAAATATTCACAAGCACCTTTATTTAATAAAACTAAAATTTGAAGTTACTAGTGTTTGATGTAACTCCGAAGATTATTTTTAATATTTTATATAAAATTATTATTTTGGTTTTTTTGATAGTTGCTATAGTATTATTTTGATCAGTTTATGTGATTGATATTAAAATATGTGATATAGAAATTACGAGTTTAAATTTTAAAAATAAATTTATAAATAAATATAAAATAAGATTGTATATAATAGATTTTTTCGGTGGATTTGACCACAAATTATCTTATTTAAATTTAAAAAAGAAAAGGAAAAGAATCAAAAACATTTCTCAACTATTTAAAAGTAAAAGAGATGAGAATTAAAAAAAAGAATTATTATGTGTCTGTATTTTCCTATTTAAGATGTTATCAAATTATTTATCAAAATATATACTGATGGTGCATGGTGTATATCAAATGAAGACTTAGTGGTTAAAATGCACCTCAAGTGCAATTTTTTTTTTAATTTTATACATAAACTATTAAGTATTATTCGATTTTTCTATGATAACAAAGAAAATTACAGTAGCTTAGCAAGAAAATTTTGAGAAGAAAATGATCCAATAGCTAATAGCATTTCCTTTCAATATCATGCAACAAAAAAAAAAACAAATTGAAATTCAATTTATAGACATTTTTTTGTACAATCATCATTGGAAGTGTGCATCGATGGGTTCAGTTTGATTATATATATATATTATTAATTCGGTTTAATGTTTTTTTTAAATTTTTAAAAATACTAAATTAATAAAATATTTACTATCAACTTTTCGCCTTATTGATTTGGGCCCTTAATGACTCAGATTCAATTTAACCGATAAAAAATATTCATATAGAACAAAACTTTTTCAACACTTGGTATAAACGTAACTATCACATTTTAGAACGAAACAAGATAGACTGTCACTGTCAATATCATGTATACACCATGTTTGTAATGAACAACTAAAAATGATATGTTTTAATTTACAAAAATTTGAATGTGCTGAATGCTAGTTTCAACGAAAGAACTGAATCTTAGCTGCTAGAATTCATCATAGAAAGCATAAACATCAATACCCTTTGTAATGTTCCCAATTTTGTTTTCCTTTTCACAGATTATAGTTTGATCCAAGAGCCGCATCCGAAGACGTGAGCTTCCCGGTATCGAGATTTAAGGGTACAATCCACTTGAGTTACACTAATATGTACAAATAACCAGTGGCGGATCCAGAATTTAGAATTTGTTTGGCTCAAAAATGATACTATACTTGTTTTTTCACATATATATACATACGTTTTTTATTAGCTCTTGTTGCTAATCAGTGTGGGAGTAACAGATAAAAGACCAATAAGGAACAAGGTAGCTATAGAGTTGAAGTCATAGAGATCACCAACTGATTGCAAGTCACCAAGAGCTAATCCAGCCTGCAAATAGCAAAAGGACAGTTCTTTTTAGTTCTTGTTCAGTCTGGCCAACTTCTAATAGTAGAGCGCAAAAATGTATCACATCAAACACACGTATCCAAAATGTAATGACATATTCAAAGTATGTGATTCGATTTGATAGGCTGCCTTAAGAAAGGAGGCGCTGCATGTATAAGTCTAAAAGAGCTATGATGACAAAACTAGTTACGCACAGTGGAACAGGCAAGAATTGTATGCCCACCATGCCCTCTCTTTCAATTGAGCTGCTCGTTGTCACACATAGACCGAGTTATTATCAGTTTATCTCATTGCCTAAATCTTGAAAACTCTACGGAAAAAGATCCAACTTTACCCCTCATATATTAGATTTTATCATCTAATATACTTTGGGGTCATTCAGAAATCATACCCTTAATTACCGTTAGCAAATCATCTTGTATTTGACCTCGACTCTAAGGGGCTCCAGCATAGATTGGGTGGATTCCACTAGTCTAACATGCATCGGATAAAAGGTTAGGATTTATCCCTTTACTTTGTGTTGACTATGGTTAAATCACGTTGGAGCTCGTTAAGGTCAAGGGTAAATAGGAGACAATTTGCCCATGGCAGGGGAAGGGAATGAATGGTCCCAAAGTATAACCAAAGGTAACATCACATATTTTGAATAGTAGACAGGTACTTTTTACCGTCTTCACAAAGATTAGAGATGTTCTTTAAGTCCGTTTTATTATGACACTACTTTAGACATGGAACATCCAGAACTTTTAGTTGGCAAAAGCACAAGAACCTCGCAAGTTTGTCATTGATTGGCAATTAGCATAAAGAGATGAACCAAGAGATAAATACCCTGACAGTGACATAAGTGGCAGGAATGATCCCGACGACGGTTCCCAAGAGAAATGTATGGTAAGGCACATCTACAATAGGCGAAGCAACGTTGATAAATGTATTTGGCAGTGTTGGTGTGACTCTCAAGAAAAGCATGTAGTTCAGCAGCCCCTCCCGCCTTTTAGCCACCTGATGGATCACAGATATTTTACTACAACAGTTTCATTTATGAAAAGAAAGATATGACAAATGAGTTGTGTCAAAAATCACCTGTGCTTGGAAAAACGTCAACTTATCAGGCCAGAGTGAAAACACAAGGGGCTTCCCTATCATTTTGGATAGAAAGTAGCAAGATGATGCACCGGCAGTTGCAGTGAAAACAACTAAAGCTACGCCTTTGAAGATTCCAAAGAGCGAACCAGCAAGCAATGACATGAAAATAGTTCCTGGGATCATAAATGTCTGCATAAAAATGTAGACAGTGCAGTACCCCACAAGAACCTGAGCAGTGTAGTCACTTGTATAATCCTCCAGGTGATCTCTACGGAATATCCACAGTCAAATAATTACAACTTAGATGCTGCCTCGCCAAATTGTACCAAATTCCTTAAAAAACAGATTTATATGCATGTGGGTGGATTTGTTAGCAGGTGCAACTAGACATTCCGAAGAATAAATTCAAATGATCAGGAGAGGAATTATATCACCATAAATTTACAAGATCTTAATCGTTATTTAGATGGTTGTGCCATCTATGAGATAAAGCTCAAGCATTGTATACCTACCGACTTCTTTCCCTATAAACCTGAGAAATTTAATTAATATTGTTTATTCTCATGATGGTAGGTGTTACTATTTATCATCCACAAATAATGAGTAAATTCACTTTCGTTTTACTACTATTTCCAATCACAACAATACCTCCAGATTACACCGAAAAGAATGGAAACAAAATGAAGAGAAACAAGTACAGCATAAATCTCTTGACCCCTTCAGATATACACTCATCCACATGGCTTTATTATTGGTCCATCTCTTACATATACTTGTCGCATTAAACACAACGGATGGGAGATTTCTGCAAGCCATCCTAGTTATTTCTTATTGCTACTATGATTTATCAGTAACATGAAATCTTAGAAATGCCCCAACAGCCCCCAAATTAAATTAGGGAGTAAGACACTCAAATTTGACCCTGAGATCTGTCCTTCACATTTTGATCATTTGTAACAAAGATTGTATGCTTCCTTCCTTCTCAGATATAACGAAAATGACGAAACAACTACCTGGAACAAATTGAGTTCTCCAGCACTATATACCAACTTTTCCCGTATCTAATCTTATGGCTAAGTTGATCTCTCAAATACCAAAAAACTAGTTCTCGGTCCTTTTAACCTTTATAGAAGCTGATCAGAATGGTTCAATCTACAATAATCGGGCAGCACTTCTTAAACTAGAACGTTACAGCTTAGTCAAGCTGCCTTTATGCAAAATTTTATCTCTTAACAAATCATAAATATTATTGTAAAAAGAAAAATGGAATGTGAATCATCCAAGGCTGTGGCATATCAGTAAGTGGGTGAAAAACATGGGAGATCGCAGTCTAAATATAGAGACAAAGAAACGTTAGGTCTCTTCCCATCTGCCTAAGCCTTAGCCTTGGTGGACAGACTAGCTTGGTGCTTGTACCTATAGGGAGATAACAAGAAGTACCCGATTAGTGGAATAGTTGAGGTACATCCAAACTAGTTCGGACATCACCATTATGTTAAAAAAAGGTGTGAGCTAATGGTAATATGTTGAGGACACACCATTTCAACAACAATAATACAACTATGCGAGAATCTTAAAACTATTTAAGGTCAGCTCTATGAATCATCTCTATAAATTTTCGTTTGATCAAGCTTTCACATTCATCGAATGCAACATAAAATAAGAAAGTACTTCCAAACCACAACAATTAGAAGGATGACGGTATTACCACAGAAATGCAAAATGGCTTTTCCATGCTTAAATAACCATATCTGCGAAAATGTATTAAGCAACTAGGCCTGAATCTAAAACTAGTTAAGGTCGGCTTAATGAATGCTCTGTATCCATTTACATTTCAACATCAAACAAATTGCATTGACGCAACCAAAACTTTCACTGAGGAAATTCAAAAATATAAAAACACATGAAAAAGACAAGGGGATTCAACATATACTACATATACATAAAAATAATGATACTGTATATACAATGTTGAAGAGGATCCTTGGAGCAACGATAAAATTGTCTTTGAGTAACCTATAGGTCACGGGTTCGACCTATAGAAGCAACCACTACCACTAATGCTTACATTAGGATAGACCGGCTATATCACATCCCTCGGAGTGCAGCCCTTCCCCGAACCCTGCTAGAAAGGGATGCTTTGTGCACCAAACTGCCTTATTTTATACAATGTAATTTTCCCGCAAAGGGTTCATATAAACCCCCTTGCATCCACCTAGCTCCGCCCGTGACTCATCTCATGCAAAGTCAAATACAAAAAGCACTTCCAAACTAAAACGATTAGCAAGATTATACTATTACCGCACTAATCCAAAATGGTTTCTCATGCTTAAATAACCACCACAAAATGCATTTGAATTAGAAAACAAATTGCTAACAACAGTTAGAACAATAGAGATAGAGCAAAGTACTTTAGTATTTGAAGATCTTCAAGTGTTCGAGGAAGCTTAAGGAAGCTATAATCTGAAGCAGGCATAGTCATATAGACACAAAGAAGACCCAATACAAAACCCAAAACAACTCCTCCAGCCATAGAAATCTCCCAAAATGTCAAAGGAAACTTAGCTGATTTTGATTCATTTACAAAACTGTCATTAGCAGCTGCCACTGTAGAAGATGTTCCAACAACCTCTCCCTTCATTAATCAACAGTTATTTCACCAAATCAACAAAGACTTGAATCAATTTTCTTCACAAAGATTCAATCTTTAACCAAATTTATAGCAACTTCACAAACCCCACAAAGTGTTGAATCAATTTTCTTCACAAAGATTCAATTTTTAGCCAAATTTAGCGATTTCACAAACCCCTCGAAGTGTTGAATCATTTCTTCACAAAGATTGATTTTTTTTTTTTGACAAAATTATAGCAATATCACACGCCCCACAAAATCTTGAATCAATTTTCTTCACAAAGATTAAATTTTTCAACAAATTTCTAGTAATTTTTTAAAAAAATTATTGAACAAATTTATTCAAAAATATGAGAAAATTTAAGACAAATTATAGAAATTTATACAACAAATTTGAATTTTGTTAAAAATTAAAAGAGAGGGAGAGATGAAAATCCAACAAGAATGTCCATCCATTTCCCTCTCTATGCTATAATAAATGTGTATATTCTTCTTTGTGTTTTGTCAAAATTTTCTCATTTTATTAATGAGTTTGATTTGGAGTCCTTTGAGCTTATCACAATTTATGGAGCAAGTTGAAGAATATTCATTTGGTCAAAAAAGGGAGAAAGAAATAAAAAGAAAAAACAGCTTGGGAAAAATAGACTTTAGTTTGTTTTGGTCAATATAAATTTAATGATTAAGATGTAGTAATAATTAAGATTATTTATTTTTTTAGTATTTTAATTTTAATGCACATAATTTATCTATTTATACAAAAATAATAAATATATGACTTAAAAGAAGAAAAAATCAAATATTAAAAAAAACAAAAGTTAAAAAAATATGATCATTGTTTGATAAGAAAAATAAAATGTTTGTGTTCATTGGTGATGGTAGATATAATGTGTACTGTTGACAGTGATAATGGTTGGTGTTAGTAGCTAATAATGATGGTGGCAATAGTTATGACAATGGAAGTGATATCATAATGGTCAGGGCTAATAGTAATGGTAGTTGAGATGGTAAATTTTTTTATGTTAGTACTTGATGGTGGTAGTTGGAGGGTATGTGGTGCTTGATGATGTGTTAGTGGTAGTGATAGTGATACTAATTGTGATGGTAGAGGTGGTTGGTAGTAAAAATTAGGTACGGTAATGGTAGTGCCTGACAATAGTGGTGGAGAGTGGTAATGGATATGATTATAATGATAGAGGTGGTGGTATGTGTGGCAGCGACTGACAGTAAGTTGGCTGGTAGTGATGATTGTGATGGCAAAAGTGATTGTTGGCAACAACTAGTGCTTGGAGATGGTGATGCTAGTTGTGGTAATTAGTGATTGTAAATAAAGTAGTTATGATGGCGAAGGTGATTATTGTTGCAGTAACTAACAAAATGGTGATGGTTGATAGGGATAGTGATTGAGATGGTGAAATGGATGGATGTTAGTATTGACGGGATGTAGTAGTGACTGTAATAATCAATAATAGTGATTATAATAATAAAGGTAATTGATAATGATGGACTTTACATGTTTTTTGAATTTGTAGAGTTTTAATGTATATGAGAAAACTTACAACTTAAAAAAGTTCAAATGATATGTTCAAATTAAATTGACTTCAAATCATGTTCAAATGGTCCTAAGTAAACACTTTTGACCAAACTAATTACTAGGTCTGGATTAAACATATTTAAATTAAGGCCACTTTTACAAACTTTGACCAAAGAGCTTTGGGACCTATTTTTCCTTTCCTTAAGAATTTGACATTAATAAAATGCACCTCTTATCTTTAGGTAGGTCCAAAACAAAATCATGTTTTTAACTTTTAAGCAAGAGGATAGTTATATGTTTAAATTTGCATCATGAGGGCCATTTTTAAAAATTTAGCCTATTTTTTTTTATATGTTATCCACAAAGCATGATGTGGATAACATGTCAAACACGTTAATTTGGTTTACAATCCAATTTATGGAGAAGTTCAACAATTTTGGGATAAGTTATATATATAAAGAGCATTGTGATGCACTAAACTACTTAATGTACGGCGTTCGGGAAAGTGTCCGACCACAAGGGTCTATTGTACACAGTCTCATTTTATCCTCAACATTAGTTACTTATTCCCCAAATTCTTTCTCAAGATATGAATATCATGATAAAATGCCCGTACTAATTATTGTTTCGTAAGAATTGTGCAAAGTACAGGATGAACTATTTTGGGCCTGAAACTAACTAGGCCGATGTTATTCTGATATTGGGCCTTACCAATTACCAGATACATAATGGACACATCCCATATGATTCTTCCACAAGCCCAAATCCTTCCAAATCTCTTTTACACAAATGTCCCCTTTTTTAGCTTTGCTCATTTGGTTCGGTGTTTT
>JBDJHY010000087.1:16600673-16616739 GCA_039654485.1 Withania somnifera
TATTATACATTTATAACTTTATAGTATATTATATAAAAGTTAAGACTTTTATAATATATATAAACTTTATATTATATATATATATATATATATATATATAAGGTTATAAAAAATTAATCTTATATAAGGTTATAAAACTTTTTAACTTGTAGTACAATATATATATATATAAAATTTGGACCGTGACGAAAATGAGATCCCGTCCCATCCTTAGTGGAACCCGTCCCATCCCGTCCCGTTGAGCAGCCTTACATGTGTACCTATGCTAGTAAAAAGGTAACAAATATCAAGTAAAAGATCCAAGTGTGACTGGAATATCACTCATTTTTTTAAAAGAAAAAGCACATCGACTGAATAGTTGTTGGGGAAGGTGCAAGTTTGGGCACATGTGCACAGTACATTGACAAAACGGAAATGACACCAGTACCCATAAGAACAAAAGGGCAAACACACATTCAATGGGGACTGAAACTCTGAAAGTGGAAGGGGTGAGTACCCTTAATACCATTCAAATGGTGTCAGAGGGCATGTGATTATATGGCCCTTCACTATTCATGTCCACAAAACGGAAATCACAAAATGAGACAAAATAGTCCCCTAAATTTGCCTTTAAATGCATATAAGAAGACACTTTGATTTACCTCCCACACCTTTTCCCTTTATCCTAATGTAACCCCCCCTCTACTCATAATGAATGCTGCAAAAAGGGTAAAAAAAAAATTTCCTGTATTCACATTGAAGAAAAAACTAATTTGAATTTTCGCCGATCCCACTAAGAGGTTAAAGCGCTCCTTAATCTTTTATCATTCTTCCCTTGATCAAAGATGGAGAAAAGGGGACTTTTTTTACTTGTCTTCCCTTTTGGATTCCTCATTCAATCAAGCGGCTGCAAGAGATTCTATATTACTCATTTAGTAGAAACATGGTAATATAAAAGATTTTTCATTTTTCTACATCAAAATTTTTACATGACACTAAGCAATGAGTAAGAAGGAAAACGAAAAAGTACTACAATATCTAAGGGTTACTACTACTCTACTAGCCTTTGATATGGATTTGTTCTGTGTGGTCCTAACACACAAACTACAAAGAAGGTACAAAATTAAACAGAGGGACCCCATTCCCATAAATCAGTTCATTTGTCATTTACCTATTCATTATGTATTTGTTGCAAGTAGTATGGTATTTGATGATGACAATAATCTTGAGGAGATCTTCCTTACAGATATTTTCTTCTGTCGTGTCTATACAGCTAGAGGACTTTTACTACTTGTATATGATGCTACCAACCTTTCTGCATAAACAAACACAAGGAAAATTGTTAAGCATATTTATAGATAAGACAGATAGATAGTTGAACGCGAATCTAATTTACAAGAGATAAATTCTCTTACCGAGTTAATCTCTCCTCGCTACTGATGATCAACTGTAAAACTTAAGTTTCAGTGGCTTCTTGGCCAGAAGTAAACCTGGTCAATGTTAACCTCACATTAAATGATATCTTAAAAGCAAGAGAAGAACACATCTGCGGCTAAGTACTACTACCTTGGAACTTGGAAGTAACATGATTTCAGAGAAGCCATGCTGAAGGGAGAAGTGGTGGGAAGCAAGGGGATATTGTTAGTAGTAGCTGTTGTTTTAGTAGCAGTAGCAGGTGGTGTTGTTGCGGCATCAGCTGCAGCTGAATCAACTGAAAATGCAACATGTTGTTCCGCAGCCGATTTCGTAGGAGAAGCAAATAGGTTATCAGGAAGAATGTGGTCCAAGCTGCTGCTTTTTTCAATGACCAAGAAATCTCAGAAACATTAGAAAGAATCCAAAATAATGAGAGAATTGAACCAATACACACTACATAGCAAAGAAGCAATGTCATCATACTTTTAAGCATCTTCAATGGGAAAACTAATTGAGAAGGCTTCAAAATATAGCATCATAACTGAAAACTTCATTTTGATAAACTTTATAGTTCCGTCAAAGAAATTGATGCTTAATACCTTTCTTGAGGATCAGAGTCATCAGTATTTGAAGTCTCCTCCTTGCTGCAAATGCCATTTTTATCATTTGTGTGTGGCATCTCCTGATTCTCATCAGCTGCATTAGCTGGGGATTTCATGGATTCCTGGACACCATTATTTTCTGCAGGACAAAAAGTATATCAATACTTGATATAAAAAAACAAAGAAGAAAACGGAAAATGTTTGTTCCAAGTGTTAACCTGCTAGTGCTTCTTGGTTGATGCCATGAGACAAACAAACAAGACCCGGATTGTTTTGAAACTGAGTTTGCATCTGGGAAGCAGATGGAACACCTGGAGAGACGCTGGGATGGAAGTAATCACTGTGATGGTGGTTCTTCATCAGTTGCAAATTCATTAACCTTCTGCCTTGAAGCTCAATCGTGTGCTGCAATTCAGCATCCTGCTCCATTTTTCTTCTCAACATCATACCGTGCGGATTATAAGACATTCTTGCTCCTGCACAGAAAGACACTTTTAAGTGTCTCCGTCATACAATTGGAGAAGAAAAAAGTATGCGTAACTCGTATACTCACCAAAGGGAATGTCATACAGCTCGCTAGGCTCGAGCCTTGAGGGGCTTAAACATGCTGAGAACTCTTCTCTATCAATAGGCTGTTGCTGTAGCTGAAATAGCTTCCTTTAATGCAATTGAGAATAGAATACTAGTCATGCACAACATACGTATCAGAAATCATTCACAACAGAAATAATGATCATGATTTCATACTTGTCTGGAATTTTCCCCTTTTCTTTGTATGGTTTAACAAGCACACGAGAATCACACACGAAATGAGGGTTCCCTTTGGCCAAGATAAGCTTCACAGTTTCTGGATAGATGAATGTAACAAATCCAAACATCCGCTTCTGCTGATACGGAATTCTAACATCTTGCACTGGCCCGTACATACTTCAAAACAAATCAAGGTCACCTAATGTTAGTTCTTCATTCAACTTAATTTTTCATTGATCCAATACAAGCAAGAAGCACAAACCTAAAGTAATTCGACACATCCTCCTCCTTAAATGTGCTGTCAGCAGGAAATGTCAAGTAAATTTGTCTCAAACTAGAATTTGAACCCAGCGCCATAGCTGAAAATTCATTTCTGTCAGGTAAAGATCGGCCATGTCTGTGGAACTCATCACCCCTCAATAATGCTGCTGTTGCCGATCTGCAGTTCAAACAATAAAAATGACAGTAACTCGAAAGGCCTAGTCAATGTTCAATATCTTAATCTCCCAGTCTAAAATCTTAAGCGTACATACAAAACCACAAGTTCTTTCTAATCTAGCTAAAACAAAAGCAGAGGCTCTCACAACATGGAGCGACTACATAGACTATAAAGCAACCGAATGCCATCACATCATCCACAATCCCTCGTGAAATTACATGGAAAACGTTTTTTTAAAAAAAAAAACACTGAAGCCTCAATCCCAAACTAGATGGGATCAAGCATATTAATCCTCAATACCCATTTGACTGTATCTAGGACCATTTCATTCAATACTTAAAAACTTGCCTTTAGGGACAAAATCAAGGCCACCTAAAACTAGGAATTCTCAAGACCTCATTAGACTGACATGCAATCTCTAACCAAACTGAAAATTAGGTGGTACACTATTCTAAAAAGGGTATAAAAATTGCAGAATCAAAATAACGCAACACCCAAAAACCCATCTTCCAAGAACACACTAAAGTACTTCCTCCAAATTAAACCAAAACAAGAAAATATCACCCCCAAATGCCACCATCTAGCCCAAAAATCTAGCCAGATTTTGAAGTTAAAACTTGATTGTGAGCTTTTGAAATTGTTACTTTGGAGATAACTTTCCTCCAAAACAAACCAACACAAGAAAATATCACCCCTACCCTCCCAAATGCCACAAGCTAGCCCTAAAATTCTACTAGTTCAACCATAGAATTTGAAGTTGAAACTTGAAAGTTGAATTTTTGAACTATGGAATTTGCACGGTTCTGTTGGGACATACATTTTACTAGAAAAAAAATTGAAACTTTGTAAGTCCCAAAAATTAGCAAGACCCGTTTTGGGGAACTTGAAAATATTTGAAGATAATTTCATGGCCAAACAGATATTTTGAAGACAAGTTTTCAAAATCTATCGCCCAACGCTAGCTACAGTTACTTGCAAGACAAAAAATTGATAATATTAGTTATTATAGAATGCCTAAAAATTGCAAAAAAATGCAAGACCCAAACCCACAAATTCAAGAAAACACCAAAGTCAACAACTTTCCTCAAAATACAACCAACACGACAAGCAAAAAAAAACAATCTTTACTCCATCAAAAAAAAAAAAATTACCTTTGATTATCATTGAAAAAATTCATGCATCCGTTATAACCAAATGGATGACGACCACCAGAACCCATTAACTGATTAGCAGCAGCAAATCTTTGCTGCTGTTGTAACGCTTTCACACGCAATATTGACTGTTCTTCAGAACAGTCAATATTACTACTAGGAGAGCCAATAATCGCACCGCCAGAAGACTCATCAGACGAACAATCACCAAATCCACCATGCATGAACTTACAACTATTCCCATTCTTACAAAATCCTCTTGCATAATACATGCAAGGTCCCAAACAACCAAACCCATTAACATTGTCATTAACGTTGTCATCAAATCCACCAAGAAAAGCATCATTCACTGAACAACTCCTCCTATGGAAAAACTGATCTTGATCACCATTTTCCTCAACAGGTTCAAACAACTCATTGAAAAAAAACTGCTCTTCACTTGGTGAAGAGCCAAAAGCATTATTTGTTGAACCATTAACAACAGGAGCATAAGACACTTGTCCAACACTTCTTGAAAGAAAAAGTGGTGACCCATTACTCCATGGTGAAGATTGAAACCCATTGTTTGGTATAATGACTCTAGGTGAAGAATGCTGAAATGGGTTGAATTTACTTGCATTTGAAACCGAACTAAAAGATGATGTTGATAAAGCAGATGAAGTGTTTGATGAAATGCCTAAACGAATTTTTGCTTCATTTATAAGAGAAATTAAGACTGTTTCTGGACCAAATGCTAGTCTTATCATCTCGTTCTCACTTTGGTCTTGTATGAGTAAGTAACCCATAATTTTTGAAGCATTTTCTGGATCTAAATTTTGGATTCTTGATAACACTGTTTTTGTTGCTTCATATGTATCCATGGTGATTCTTCTTCTTGTGTGTGTTGCAAATGGCTAAAAAGAGTAGTGCAACCTTTTAGTAGTATTATATGGGTGTTTCATTTAGGCTGGTTTTTTATTTTTTATTTTTTAATTTTTGGTTGAGTGAGAAAAAAAATGAGTTTTTAGGGTTTTATTAAATAGAGGTTGATGAAAAAGAGAATGTGAAGATTAAAGGTGGTGATAATAGACGGCGGATGGCCGCTCCTTTCTTGATTAAAGTTTTCGATTCTTATCTTAATTAAGAAATTTAAATAAGTATAAAAAAGAAATTAAGTTATAATTAGAGATTTTAAATTTAAATTTTTAATATGAAAAATAAATTTAATTTTTCTTAATTAAAAATCTCAGTACTTAATTAGATATTTCGATTTTAAGCTTTAAAAAGTTAAAAAATATTGTTTTTTTTTTTTAATTAGAAGGCTTAGGCCTTTAATATTACAAGGGCTTTAAATATAACAAGATCATCCACTTTTTCCTTAATTAGAGGTTTCGACCTCTAGTTCGATATTTTGATTTTAGATTTTGAATATAAAAAAATTATCAATTTTTTCCTTTGTTAGAGATTTCAGCATTTAACCAGAGAATTTCAATTTTGAACTTTAAATATGAAAAAATTATCTATTCTTTTATAATTAGCGATTTTAATTTTGAACTTCAAATGTAAAAAAGCTACCTCCTTTCCTAGTAAGAAGCTTTGGGCCTTTAACTAAAGATTACGAATTAGGGCTTTGAATATGGAAAGATCATTTACTTCTTCTTTAATTAGAGGTCTCGGCCTCTAATTAGAGATTTTAATTTTGAGCTTCAAAAATAAAAAAAATTATCAATTTTCTCCTAAATTAGAGTTTTTTTTTTTTAATTAGATATTTCGCTTTTAGACTCCAAATATAAGAAAATCTTTGATATGTAATGCTTCTCCCGATGAGCTTTATGTGGTGCAAATTCGTTAGTGGAGCTTCAATACACATATTCAACATTATATGAACAACCAAAAAAAGGAACACTAGAATTTGTGTAAAATTATAAATCAAATACTTAAGTAATTAAAAATAAAATAGACATTATATATAATAAGTTGGAAGGTGGGGATGTGTGTGAAGGAGGGTAGGGATACATATTGTTAAAAACTGACGAAATGATTTAATTTTAAAGAATAAGAAAATAAATATCTTTCACACTATATGCTTGAATATAATATATAGATAGATAGATAGGCCTTTTGTTTTAATTGAGATTTCTTTCTAGATTCTATAGAATTTTATTATTTTATTAATTTTATTTTAATCACTAATTATAAAATTATAATTTTATGGATAGTAAGCGCAAGTAGATTCCAGTGAGTGATGAGTTTCCCTCAATTCATTCGTGGATGATCGTTTTGTTTAAGTTTCTTTGTTTTATATTTATATTCAGTTATAGTTTCTAGTACTTTAGAGTTGGTAGGGTTTGTCCTTGCGACTCATCAGTTATGAGTAGAGACTTCATAAACAGACATTTTTTATTTTATACAATTCTATTTATCCAATAATAAAGTTTATTTTTATTTTATTTAATTCACGAAGAAGCCAGCTCATGTTTTAGCTTCCGCATTACCTTTTAAATATATGTTTTATGACTTATGTCAAGCCAAGGGTTAACTTGGGCCGCTCGTGGTTCCAAGTACCATATTACGTCCAAGAATAGGCTCGGGATGTGTGTGTATATATATATATATATATATATATATATATATATATATATGTATGTATGTATGTATGTATGTATGTATAAGTAGGATTTGCAAGGCCTTTTGTTTTAATTGAGATTCTTTTAGATTTTTTCTAGAATTTTATTAATTTTATTTTAACCACTAATCTTACAATTATAATTTTACTCTTAAATAAAGCTAAATTACAATTTTACTATTAATCGTCCTCCTCTTCACTCTTCTATATATATAGAGAGAGAGAGTTTGCAAGGCCTTTTGTTTTAATTGAGAACTTCCTTAGATCTTTCTAGAATATATTAATTTTATTTTAACCAGTAATTATATAATTATAATTTTGTTTTTGAATGAAACTAAAATTACAATTTCGCCGTTGTCCTCCTTCTCTTCACTCTTCTATATAATATGTAATTATTTAACAAACAATTTCAACTCTTAATATTTTGTAAGTGATTTAGGATGAACGAATCCAAACAGGCTTTATATTTCTAGGTTGTAAATAGTGTACATACACGTGATTTGGTGTGTATTATTCCTTTTTACTGTATAGTAATTAAAATGACCTACGCAAGAATAGTTTGGTCTTAGCCAAAGGGGGGAAGTTAAAGATCAATAGTTACATTTAACTATAGTGATCATGTATGATGGCAAAAGCCATAAATAAATTAGTGCATGCATGAGGATACAATGTAGATTTGACCGAAAAGAATAGTTAGTACTACTACTTTGCTTTAATTAAATAGCAATGGCGAAGCTAAAATTTTTATTAAGGATGTTCAAATTTAAAAAAAGTAAATATACAAACAAGTCGAAGAGGGTTCGACATCAATATAATTTTTTGTTAAAAATGTTCGGGTGAATTCCTAGGCTCCGCCACTACAACCATCAAAGGAAGTGGTAATGGAGTTGTTACTTTTTTTAATTAGGGGTATTGGTCTCAAATACCAGAACTTTTAAGGCGTAGGTTGCTTAAATTTGAAATAATCAAAAGCTGAATGAAAGAATCAACCAAGCAAAAAAAAGAGCTTTAAATAGCAGGTAGTAATTGCAAAGTCCCAACTCCATTCATTTGATTTGAATTGAATTAACTTCTCACTTGAAGAGCACGTCAATAGAGGAGAGGATGGGACCCTTTCTAGCTCCGTATTTAAATTTTTTGCTCTTTTTAGATTCTATTGCAGTTGGGAGGCCTCCCCCTATATAACCTTCTACATTATTTGCACCATTTTATAATTATCTCAACAAAGTTAAAAGATTTCTTGGGAGAAATTTTTCTTCTTCTTTTTGATCGATCAGATTAGACATGGTCTCCTTTTGATGCACAAACAAATTTGTCTAAGAAGAGAAAATGGGAAGATGAAATCTCTAGTGATGAAATAAAGCCACAGAAAGCAAAAACCATGACAACTCTGTTTGGCACACAATTGGAGTGGCAAAGGTGCCTCGATATTAAGGTATGCTATGTGGTTTTGTAATGACGGTCACTTTGACCGCATCTAAAACAATATATCTTGACATGGGGAGTTTTGAATTCTGTCTTTGGTGATCTCTACTGATTGTTTAGTATGATGGATGGTGGGATAAGAGATAATTAATGTGGAACTTGATGTACTAAAGAAGATGAGAAAATTAAAAATTATATTCCTTTATAATGCCGAACACACCTCTTGGTGACACTCGTGTGTAGATAGGAAAAGAATTTTTTTATATATCAATCTCCATATTTCTAAATATACTGGATTTGTGGCTGACTGGACAAATCAATTAAAACTTATTTTTTTCGTTTTGCTAATTTGTCAACTGCAGTCTGGACAGATTTACTTTTACAACACAAGGACACAAAAGAGGACATCAAGAGATCCAAGACTAAGTGATCCAGAGCCACCAACACATCCAGTTCATATGAGTTTAGATCTTGAACTCAAGTTATTACCATGTGGATCACCAAAAAAGATCAACCAACATGATGACAATTTTGTTGGCAATTCAAATTGCTTCACCAAAAAAAAAAACAATGAGACTAAAGGTTTAATCACTCTTTCACCCTCGTGGATGGTCACTGCAGTTTGCAAGAAATGTCACATGTTAGTAATGATGTCCAAGACTTCACCAACATGTCCAAATTGCAAATTTGTCCATCCACTAGATGAAACCCCCACAACTCTGTTCAAGAAAAGGCTAAGTTTCTTTTGATTAAATTAAGAATTAAAGTCCAACTGACAAATAAATTAGCATGCATCCTACTTAGACTTTTGTGGCACCCTTAGAAAAGCTTATTTACAATTTGAAGTTATTACATGTACATACTTATGTTACCCTAAGAAACTCTTCTAACTGTATGAGTAATTCCCAAGTCCTTGGTATCATGCATGATTTGTACAAAAAAAAAAATGGTTACTATTATATTGAAAATTTTGCAGCTATCAAAGGTTTTGAGTTAGTTCTTCATATTTGGTTTTTTTATTTTCTAGATAATGGCCAAACAGTAAGTTTTATTTTTTGTGTGAGCTTCTTACTTGAACTTTTAGGTATTTGTATTTCTTACCGAACTATCAAAATACAACTTGCATAGTATGTGATGTATGCTCTCTTTTTTCGTTTAAAAATGGTGTCAAATGACAAAACTCAACGGATCATTAAGGAATTAGTTGAATTTTTTGAAAAAAAAAAATTGATAGACCATGGTCAAAAGTGCACATGAACTATGCTTTTTTTTTTTCTTGCGATTTTCGTTTTCAAACTGTTATAAAATACTTATCAAAACCCACTTTAAATTAATGAGTTAGTTGCCATGTGGAACGAAGATATGCAAATTAAGTTGTCACACGTACTTGATCTAGTAAGTTTTGGTAAATAATTAATGATAGTTTAAATAGATAACATCGAAATTTGTTTGGACAAACGCAACGTTTTTTGATGTTCAATATTCATATTGAAGCCCTTCCAATCTAAATTTATAGTGTAGGACCCATTCCGAAAAAATACTCCGATATATATAAATTTTTTCATAAGTCAAAACTCAAAATTAAAATTCTCTATATAAAAATAGAATAGCTACAATCGAATCGATTGCACTACATCCTTTGAAGCTCTGGACAGATACTATCGGTCACAAGATATTTAATGTACTGCATATAGAGTATTAAGTACCTACACTTAACAAATTTATTTCAATTACAACTTTAATAACATTAACGATGATAATTTAGTAAAACAAACTCTTAGTTAGAAATTAGTCCATAGAGGACTAGTAAGGGAAACATAACTATTTTCTTATTTATTTATTTATTTTTTTTAAAAAAAAAAAAGACACCCATAAACCCCAACCTGTTGATAACACTGGAAATTTAAGATTACAAGAGGTGGCTTTTTAGCCAAACCTCCTTGGGATAAATTTAGAATGAAAAGTTCACCCTCATGGAGAAAGTGAGCTATATATAGTAGCTATGTATAGAGAGAGACATAAGTCAACATATCAAAATCATTTACAAAAATTTAAGCAAAAGTGTATGGGAAGATATGGGAGACCATCTTGATCATTCTTTCAGTAGAGCTTTCATTTGCCAAGGCGGAGAAATAGCTCGATTGACCTTTGAAGAACGTGTTTCTCCCTTTATTTTCACCCAGCCTTGGCCTCGACATACTTTTCTAAGAAAAAAATAATTTATTAAATTAATTTTATTAATGACAATTTAAAATAAAAAATAATGAAAGTGAATAATAATAATAATGTGTTGTTTTGCTTATATAGTTTGTCACACTCATAATAATGACTACTACTAATAAATCAACATTTGAAAATGAAATGAAACCGCATTGAACTTCATCGATCATGCTATGATATAAAGCATGAAAACAAAAATTATGGAAAGTTGTCAATTATCCAATGCAAGGTATGGGATGAATTTAAGTCCCATATACAAATACATTGATATGGTTAATTACCCCTAAGTTATATAAAAAATCAGAAATCAACAGCAGTTAATATTTGCTTAGCATGAAATTATTACAAGGACTACCAAACTTACTCAAAAGGCTAAATTTGGATGAGTGCAAAAACTCTCTTTGCCTTCACATTTTATTTGGTCTTTAAATATAAAACTAAATATTTTATTTTACATGTCCATTTTACTCAATAAAGGGAGTTCGTTTTTTTTTTTTTTTCTTTTCATACCACCTTAGTATTAAACAAGAATACTCCGAAGAACTAAAACTTTCACTACCCGCACGAGAGTGAGAAAAGGGCTGAACTTCAAAGATTTATTGTTAGCTACATAAGATAATAATAATTTAATTTAGAGTTCAAAATATCTGATTTAATAAAATATATCATTAAATAAAAAAATTTAAATTCAGAAGTAACTTAAAACGGAGTGGTATTTTCTCAAGTTGAAGTACAAGTAATTAAAAAGTATAATGAAAGAAAACGAAATACATTAGAGTGTAAGATCATTTTCTTTTTTCTATTTTGAGTTCGGTTTGTGTTGAATTTTGGCATGAATAGTTCATACTCAACTACAATGTAGCTTATTTGGTTCGGTAAAAAGTAGCTAGGCTTCCATTGACAGGTACCATGTCAGTACCAAATCTGCCAAGAAATATAAATGATTGCTCTTTTAATTTATGTGAATTTATTTAATAAAAAATATAATCTTAAAATTTGTGACTTCAACATCATATAATACGTGTGATTATAAAAGCTCCTCATTAAGATCAAAATGAGAATTTTAAGTTTTATTATTTCTAAATTTAAAAGTGTTTATTGTTTTTTAAATGAACTAAAAAAGATATAGAGCGAGTCGCAAAAAATATATATGTATTAGATTTTCTTGAATTTATTTAATGCTTTTACCTCTTTGTATTTTGAGTCTTGCGTTCCACTAAATTGTGTTAACATGTTGGCTGCAAAATGGGTACGCTAAATTTAGAAGGCTTAGCTCAGGCTAACGTTAGAATAAAGCAAATTTGACGTAATATTGCACATCGAGGAATCGGGAAGTCTGGTGACAGGTGATATGAGCTAGCATATCTTCACAGTTGCAAAATCTTTTGGCACTCAAAATTATTCAAATATCTATTCGAGCATAAAATCTAACCTTTAATAATTCTCAAGCTCATGAGCTGATTTTTGAAATTTTCAATCACACTGAGTAAAATGTGTGACTAAAGTGCAAACACAGCTTCAAAAACTTAAATTTTCAAATTTCAGCTTCAAAATTTATAACCCAAGGCAAGAAGGCGACTTGCTACAACTGGGTGCAGTCCTAGGACATATCGCTGGACATCGATAAAAATAATCAGATCCATTTCACAATCAGACAGCATAATAGGCCTTTTGCCCAGTTTGTACAAAACAATCGGGAGTTGCACTTTCCTATCCAAAAATGATACAGAATGTTTAAAACTTTTTAAGTAGTCTACCAACAAAATTGTAGACAACAAATATCTACTTAGTTTTTCTTTTCTTCTGTTTCTTATATTGTTGTTTATATAGATTCAAAGACAATGTTGTCTCAGCCAATTCCCCTCTTAGTCTTTCATTTTCAGCTATGTTATGCAGGAGGAGGTAATGTTCAGAGAGTTTCTTTTTAACATCATTTTCATCAACTTTAACAGCGTAATCGAGGTTAGACCCCATACTAATATGCTTTAGTGAGGCATTTCCTTTTTTCCTCTTGGCATTTGAGCTTTTAGGATCAACTTTTACGATGAACGATTGCTGCTCAAGTGACAACTCCTTAAAAGCTTGTTGAGGAGATTTGTTGGACAGGTGAATCGGGTTATCACCAGTGCTCAACATAGAAATGTTGGATGCCAACGTAGAAACAGCTGGGTGGTAATGCTTTGACAAGAGGTTCAGCTCCCAAAGCACTGAAGCAAGAGCACCACTAAGGTTCGGGTCAGTTGCATAAGGCTGATATTTCTGCAACAGAAAAGAAACGGCATCAGCACATTCTAGAGGTTCAACTATTTACTGAATACGAATGGCAGAATTGGAAACATCTATTTTTCATGAGAAGGGGATCATTTCAGTACAAAGCATATATTGGTACCATGAGTGCACACACAAAAGTCAAAGCAAATGTCATTGAACATTTCCACAGCTTCCCCGATGGAAAGCCCATAAAATACGACTTCAGATAACACAATGAAAGGTACTTTACAATAGGAATGCCCATTCCTGAAAGTACTACAGATAAAGCTCTACAAAGTTTCTATACCACTATAATGTCAAGGATTGAATTCCTATGTATACCATTGCCTCTAGCTGCCCCTTCCCCTGATTCCCCACCCAAAAAAGTATATGAAGGAAGCTGGGGAACAAATTAGAGATGTCTGTAACAGAAGGGTATGAATGATACATAGTGAAAAAATTTATTTTGTGCCTCACATAACTGACACTGGTTGTGTAGGACTTCTTTTTGTCTCACAAGTTGGTGGACCGAAAAGAAGCCTCCCACAATTAATCAGTTGCAAGAGACACATAATAAAGGTTTCCAAGGTCAAACACCATTACACCATGAGTGCTATATAATTAATCAGAAAGAAGACTGGTTCATACCGCAATGGCACCAGAAACAGAACCACCTCCAACATCATTTTCTAACAAGTTCCGGCATTTGACATTCTTCTGAAGGAGATGCTTCAAAGTCACCAAGGCTGCAACAGTTGGTTGAGAACCATAAAGCATAACATATAAAACCTTGGTTAAGAACATATAGCATCTACTAATGATTAGCAAAACATGACCTTACCAGCCAAGGACTCTGCAGACCCAGAGCATAGAGAGAATGTAGCTAAACGTTTTATAAAAGCTGCAGCCCTTTGCATGTCATGTTGTCGATCATCACAAAGCATTATCTTCAAAGCTTCAGCTAAGATCTCACCTTTATCCCTGCTTACAAAGAGGCTGACTGTGTTACTCGAGCCTTAGATGATGTAGCCTCAGACTAATATAATAAATATCAAATTCTCGTACTCAGAAGAGGTCGAAATCTAAAATATCCTTGATCAAGATGCCCGACCCATCCCACCCACCCAAATCTTTCCTCCTTACCAAAAGAATGAATCAAAAAAAAATGGGGAAAGTTAAGACTACTCACTACCAAAGCTAAATAATTGAATAAAGTTATTTGATAAGACACAGAACTACCTTCCTGGCCTGTACTCAATTATCAGATTGTAAAGTTGGATAAAGAAATCCTGAAGATCAACATTCAGTGCGTCCAAATTGTTCCTCATCACTCTGAAAGCGACAATGCAACACTGGAGCCTTTCAGATACTGTCAGACATGCTGAAACATCTTTGGAAGAGCCATCAGAGTTATTGCCACTTCTGGCAAGCTTTCTCAGATAATTCATGAGATCGGACATGAAATCTAAGTCAATAAGCTGGCAAAATTTCGCAATTCCATCAAGGCAAGGAGTAAGAAGTGGATGACTTCCAGCTAGCTGAGGTAAGGAACCTGCCTCTGATCTGAGAAACAATCACAATGAAGTTACTTCTCCCTGAAGTCTCAAGCAAGAAAACATAGTGGCCAAGTATAGAACTATACTGATACAAGAGCTAATAAAGCCCTAATATAAACAAATGTCTATAGAGGCTTTGGATATCCAAAACGGGTATTTCAGTAATCAGCATTGCAGAACACTAATAGTTTTTCGAAAGTTTTTATTCAGTTAATTGATCCATATGCTGAAACAATATTCCAGTACTTGGAATATTATAATACATTACCAAGTCAACAGCAGTAGCAACTTATTCTGCTATTCAGGATAGAAATTACATCAATACCTATCCGCAAGCATTTTCTGTTAACTTATGATGGTTACTATTGATTTTGATTATGTAACCGTAAAGTAATTGTAATCCTATAGCTCTGAGAAATTAGGAAATCATCTCAAAATCATATTAATTAGTGAAATTTGGAATGGCGAGAATGAGATTAGAAGTCCCATAACCAATAGGAAATAATGGGACAACAAATCTCATGATATATGAGAATTTTAATCAACATAATAGGACTAGAGCGTACCCAAGGGTGTGGTTAGGTCAATGAAGTCATTGCAGTAGGTGCAAACCTTCGAGGCAAGCTCGGGAGAGAAAAAAAAAAGAACTTCACAATTCTTTCCCATTTGGCCAGCTTTGGTGGTTAGAATCACCTTGTACCTGTGCAGGTGAGAGATGGCAGGCAAGTACCTGGTGGAATAGTCTAGATGCGTGCAAGCTGGCATAAACATCATAATTACTAAATAAAAAGGACTATGTTGCAGTATAAGTAAGGCATAATTAAATAAACAAAAGGATTTCCTCTCTAACAAAGTAATCTTCTAATTGAGGTGGTATCACAGAACTCAACATGCTAACAGATCATTGAGGGATCCTACATTCAAGTTACCACCATCCATTATCAGAGAGTATTTCCACGTGCAAGGCCCAAAAATAAGAATCGTACTTGCACGCGGAGGATTTTAAGACATAACTGAAGTACTCCCTCTCCAATAGCTTACAATTTTAAATGAGGTGGTTCATACAATTCAAAGGTATGAATACACAACAGTTGAGAAGCATTACTTTCGCGCATTCACAAATTTTATACGTCTCTATCTTGCTTATTCTCTACGTGATATCAAAATTAAGAGAAAGATTATCATGATTCTTTAGTGTTACTGATAATCCTCCTCCATAGTCTACATGGTCACCCAGACATTAGGAAGTTACAACTAGTCCCAAGTCTTCTAAAATTTCAGTTGACACAGGGCCAAGCTTTTGTGTGAGATTTTCTACTTCCCTATTAATTTGTATGACAAGATTTCTCATTAAACCATAACAAGAAGTCACAACTGAACTCTGTATGATAAATTTTCAAGCTTTGCTGATAGAAGCAATTTAGTAGATCTTTAAACTAAATATTAGCATTCAACTTTTGGACAAGACAAGAAGCAACATAAGATGAATATTCATTGGGCTAGAATCCATACCACGTTACAGATATTATAAATAAGCACTACAAGCTGAAGTTCCTTATCAATGAAGTTACATAGCAAAAGCTGAAGTCAACAAAAACCTACCCAGAAAATGCAGTGTTAGACCCTCACCTGAAATATCTACTAACATCATAAATACTAGAATGCTAATTTTT
>JBDJHY010000087.1:16627941-16646418 GCA_039654485.1 Withania somnifera
GTCTGCAGCTCATCAGTTTTCTCTGTGTCTTTTCTTTCACATCTAAAAGAATGAAGGAGAGGGGACCAATAATTCTAGTGAACAACTCGATTACAAATGCCCTACTAAGTCAACTATCTAACTACTCTGCAGTTTGAATGACGGGTAATGTATAGAATAATCATGTCATATGCTGAAGAAAAAATCTTTCTCAACTTTATGCAATTTGGAAGGAAAAAGTAAAAATCAAAAAAACCTCACCATTTTTAGTTATTTATCCCATAAATCACATCATCACGTATGTTCAATAAGACTCTAAGGTGACCTATAGCACACGAAGCTATCCATCTTTTGCATTCAAGAATGCATAGCAGCTGAAGTTAATCACCTTATGAAAGACTAAAGGTTCAACAGATGACAAGATTAACGCATTAGTAAGAATGTTTAGTCCTGTAAATTGAAAGTTGTGGAAACTTTCATTGCAATGTTTAGCATATACAAAAACAACAAAAAAGTTAGTCTGGTGGAAAACTAAGTCACAAAAGGACTGTTATTTATTACCACATATTAGGGGTTCTGTCACGATCCGATTTCTCAAATCATGATGAAATCTACCATACCACCATTAGGAGAACCAACCTTCTAGTCCAAAGTCGAAGCGGAGGACTACTACATCAAAAAGCAAAAAACACAAGTATAATAGATAATATATAAATAAAGAAAAAGTATAAAGAATCAACAATGCCCAAAACCCGGTATCAGCGTAATACAAAACCTCTAAGTATAGAGCAAGGAATCAAATTTCTCACATAAATGTATCTCCAAAAATACATGGAGATCAAAAATCAATGCTGAAGAGAAGCAAGAAAAAGCTGGATGCCAAGCTCACCCTGTCTCTGAAAATCAATAGAATCTGCACGAACAATGACCCGTGAATCAAGGTCGGGCACCTGTACTTGGATCTGCACATGGAAAGTGTATGAGTACAAGCTACCAGAGGAACCTGTACCCAGAGCTTGTCCTCAAAGGGTCATTTTTCAGCTGCTCCTTCGTTTGTTCAGCCTTTGAGGTCAGTGCCTCTGCTGGCTAGAGGTGGTTCACAGGGTGACTATCATGGTGGTGGCTAGTGTGGTAAGGGTGGTGGTCGTAAATGATATACTGTTCCTGCTATACATGAGGCTGTGGCCTCGAATTTTGTTATTGCAGGTTTGATTTTTGTGTGTTCTATACCTGTCAACCTTATTTGAACCTGGATCTACTTTCTCTTATGTGTTGTCTTATTTTGCACCCAATTTGAGGTTGTCCAATGATATATTAGTTTTATCCATGCTTATTACTATGCATGTAGGGAGTTATTTAGTAGTGGATGGGTGATCCGGTCGTGTATGATTTTTGTTCGTGGACTAGACACCTCGGCTGACTTAATGCTTTTCAACATTATTGATTTCGATGTTATTCTGAGCATGGATTGGTTGTCCCCTCAATGTTCGATTTTGGATTTATATGCCAAAATCGTTACCTTAGATATGTATTGTTCATCTCCGATTGTGTGACAGGGTTCTAGTAGCCACGCACCAATAGGGTTTATTTCTTGCCTTCAGGCTAGGAGGTTAGTAAGGAAAGGGTGTTTGGCATATTTAGCATATGTACGTGATATTCATTTCGACATTCCTCCTGAGTCTATTCCTATTGTTTTTTATTTTTTCGATGTATTTCTGACCGACCACCAGAGAGAGATATTGACTTTGCTATTGATTTAGAGTCGGGCACTAAGCCCATTTCTATTTTTCCTTATCATATGCTTCTGCAGAGTTGAGAAAGCTGAAGGTTCAACTCCAAGATTTGTTAGATAAGGGTTTTGTTCATTCTAGTGAGTAACTTTGGGGTGTGCCGGTTCTATTTTTAAAGAAGAGGATGGTACTATGAGAATGTGCATTGATCATCAACAGTTGAACAAAGTCACAGTGAATAGCAGATATCCTATACAGAGAATTGATGACTTGTTTGATCAACTTTAGGGAGCTGCAGTAGCTGCAGTGTGCTATAGTATTGACTTGAGATTTGGTTACCATCAGTTGCGGATTAGGACTGAGGATAATCCTAAGACAACTTTCAGGACTCGACATGCCTACTATGAATTTCTGGTTATATCTTTCGGTCTGACTAATACTCTAGCAACTTTCATGGACTTGATGCATAGGGTGTTTCAGCCCTAATTAGACTCTTTCTTGATTATATTTATTGATGACATCTTAGTGTATTCATGGAGTAAGTCCGATCATGAGCAGCACTTGAGGTTGATTCTCCAGAAACTGAGAGAACACAAGCTTTATGTCAAGTTCTCAAAGTGTGAGTTTTGGTTAGAGTTGTTGCATTTTTGGGACATGTAATGTCGAAGGCTGGGGTTAAAGTTGATCCAGCAAAGATCAGGCGGTGTGATATTGGCTAAGGCCGATGTTTGTTTCTAAGATTCGGAGTTTTATTGGTTTAGCTGGGTACCATCGGCATTTTGTCAAGGGGTTCTCTTAGATTGCAGCGCCCTTGACTAATTTGACTATGAAGGATGTTGCCTTTCAGTGGTATGATAATTGCGAGTTGAGTTTTTCGAAGATCAAGTAGTTGTTGACTTCAATGCCAGTATTGACCTTGTAGGTGGAGGGTCAGGGATTCTCTGTATATTGTGATTCTTCTGGTGTTGGTTTGGGTTATGTTCTAATGCAGCAGGGTCGAGTGATTGGATTTGCTTCGAGGAAACTTAAGGTCCACGAATGCACCTACTCACTCATGACTTGAAGCTGGCAGTGGTAGTGTTTGCACTTAAGATTTGGAGGCATAATCTGTAGGGGGTCTAGTGTGAAATGTTTACTGACCATCGTAGTCTTCAGTACATTATGAACCAGAAGGAGTTGAACTCTAAGCAACGGAGTTATTAAAAGACTATGACATTTCATAGTGGTAATGTTCCTATCATCAGTTTTGTATTTTTTCTCTAGAGCACACCACAACTCCTTTGAAGTTTTACAAACACTGAAAACATTGTACAAGGCATCCTCTAAGCTGTTTAATATGTAGTTCTTGCATAGGAATTTTGAATGTTTTCATGTCTTGCTACTACAAACTTTTCTCTATCAGGAGTTCCTTCTTCCAAGATAGGAACATCTTCATTTATATAGCGTTGCAAGCTTAGAGCTGTGAGATAGGAGGACATTTTCTGCTGCCATCTCTTGAAGCCAATTCCCGTGAATTTTTGGGCTTTTCATCCGTAGTTATCGCAGGTATAATAGCTGTATGGCTTGATGACTCATTGGTATTTGTTGTAGTGTCAACCCCATTCATCATAGTATCTCTCACTTGATCTGTTTGATTCGTCATCACTTTCAATTCCGTAAGATTAGACACACCATAAAATTAGCAAACAGTGAAGGTTTTATATTCTTCGAACCGATTAAACACACACTATTCAGTGAAGTTCTTATACCTTTCAAACAGAAAATAAAAAATAGGTTCTCAAGTTTAATGATGAAGTTTTTATATTCTTCCAATCACTAACTAAATGAACTTGAACAATCTGATGAAGTTTTTATATTCTTCGAATCAGACTATAAGTTCAAACATAGTAGAAACCAAAAGGCTTTATCTCCAGAACTCAAAATACAGATATAATGGTAATTTCCTTAAGATTGTTAGGAAATATATATATATATATATATATATAAGAATGTATATCTGTATTTATAAATAAGATCCAACAAGAATGCAAACTTAGCAAGAATATAAACTAACAAATTATTAATAACATGTGAACATCAGCAAACTTAAACAACATGAAAAAAATATAATAACAATTTCAAGAAAATTGTAAAACAAGAAGTATGATCAAGTCCACTGAATTCATAGTATGTCCTTAAGGAAATTATTCCCCTCAAGTACCCGAGGTTAAGGAATAGATCCTTCCAGGATAAAATGATCAACTTCTACTAAATAGCGGTACTTCAAATTCAGTTGAACGGCGAACTCACTCAACGGAGTAAATCACACAAGATAATTTTAAGTAAGAAATCTAGAAGAATATGATTAAATATTTTTTAAAAAATATTTGAGGAAGAATCGGATATATATATAGCCATAAAATGCCTCCTTGGAAGAGCCACAAAGGTTCAGGAAAGTTGCAACTTTTTCAGGTGAAAAGTTGCGACTATATGCGGTCCGAATATTGAAGGAAAAGATATTGATTTTGTTTTTTTGGATCAAATCATTGTTAATAAATTTTATCCAAAAAGACCTCTCCTCAATTGATCATCTGATGCTAAGCCAAGTGACGACAGCACAAGACACTACTTCTTTTTCACTCACCATTAGCTAGAAGTGAAACTCAATATAAGCATAAGATTGTTCAGTTCTCTCACCAATGTGGGAGAAATGCTTATAAAATTTCATATTTGAATTTCGCTCCACCTTTTCCCCTCTATATTTCACTTCATTTTCTATTAACTTTCCACTTTCATCTATTAATTCAAAATAAAAATCCCAACATTCAACCTTTGGACAAGACAAGAAGCAACATAAGATAATTATTCATTGCGCTGGAGATCGTACCACACTATAGATAATATAAATAGCACTACAAGCCGAAGTTTCTCATCAGTGAAGTTATATAAAATCCTGCCCAGAAAATGCAGTGTTAATTAAATCCTCACCTGAAACATCTAACATGATAAATGCTAGTATGCTAAATTTTCCACTCCTTTCCAATGCTTAAAATTCTCACTTCATGATTTAGTAATTTACAAATGTATATAATAATTGCTCCAGTATGTACTGCTTACATTCCAGTTATTGCTCTTAATTTTCTCACAAGATGGTTTACAATTTACAAAGTTCACAAACGTCCAATTCCAACTTCCATAGCTCAGTTTATGAACTTCAAATTCTAACTTTCCACTTATCATAAGTATCTTACTTCTACTGAAAGTTTGTCCCAAAACTAAGCTCACCTCTTTCAAATTAAAGGCTCTGCTCCATAATTTAAAATTAAGTATAATTCTCAACAATTCCCTAATATGCACGTCTGGTCAAATTACATGAACTAATATGGGAAAATAGATTAGACATAATATATTGGATGAATGTACAATACAGAAGTAAACAAAGGTGTTGGGTTGATTAAGATGATGTTTGGATTGATTTTTTAAAAGTAGCTTATAAGCTGGATTTTTAGCTTTTTTTTTTTTATAAGAAAAATCATTATGAATTAGAGTGTTTATAAGCACATTTTATTTTATCCGAATAGTTTAAAAGTGCTTAAAAACTATTTTGATCTAAAAACACTTAAATAAGTCAATTCAAACCGGCTCTAACTATTGAGAAACCCTTTTAAATCCTTCAACTTTTCAGAGAAACCCCCTTTCATTCTCAAACGCTCCAAAAATAGTTTACATATAGCTTAGCTCTACAAAGAAGTGCATTGCAATTTTTGCCCCAAAACCCTGGTCTAGTGGTAAGAGTGCTGAGCGTGGTGTATGGGTTAGTGCATGCTACATAAAGTTCTGATATTTAAGTGGAGAAAGATTAGGGACAGGCTCATTAGCCGCCAAGTTCTGAATCATGGGTTGCTCAATTATAAAAAAAGAACGCGTTGCAATTTCATGGGGTACCTTGGCCCTCCAACTAACCAAAATGAGACCCGATTCTCAGGTTTACCCTCTGTTACGTCATAGCACTTTAAAGTTGTGCATTTTATTCAGCCTCACTGTTAAGCACTTCAATACGAGTCCTTCCATTAAATCAGTGCTTTAGTTGTAGATTTTTTAAAAATGTAATTTGCTGCAACCACAATAAGAACAGAAACCAAATGATGCTTGTCTTGCATCCTCTGTAATGCCGAAGCAACTCAAAATGAAGAAAGATTGTTATGTATGACATAACTTATATCTTAGATGAGCGACAGATGTGCGACAGATGTTGGAGCGGAGCGTAGCGTAACGAGTGAACGGAGCGGAGTGACAACATTTGTTCAACGGAAAGTTTGGTTCTAGTTTGTGGGCTAGCATTAGTGGACTTGGGGTTGCGGGGGTGAAGCCCCTGTGGTACGGTACAGGGTATAACTGTAACCTAAAAACATATAATAAGAATACAACGGCTCATCGCTACGTAGGCAAATTGCCGAATCTCGTAAAATATTGTGTGCTTTATCTCTTTCCTTTACTTTCAGTATTTATTAGCATGATCCATAAACAAAGATCGTGCTATACTCGTCGTGAGATCTGCAGATTTCAGCCTCTAGAACAGGATTATAGGGAAACCCAATGAAGGATTCATGGAGGGTAAAAGATAAACGTAGAAAATTTCATCCTTCAACCAGATCCAACTAAAGGAAAAGTGGAAAAGATGCAAGGAAACGAAAGAGGAGCCATAAGCATAATTTACCTAGATATATCATCCTCAGAGCTTATGCTTCTTATGACAGAAGCTAGCAAATTCTCTTGGAAATTGAAGTGTGAAACTGCCTTGAGTTAAGTACAAATACAGCAAACTGTGACACGCTTGTATACAGCCTGCTTTTCTATAGCTATTAGCTTGTGTAGATACATCTGTTAATACACAAAAAGGAAAAGTAATGAGCAAAATTATCTGACAGAATATTGTCAAATGTTCCAAGACTAGAATTATATTTGAATCGGCAATCTGACAAACATGAGTAACATTTCAAAAGATGCAAGTTAAGTTTCTAAGACTTTTTAAAACTAGGAAGTCGCATTCTATGTTACTTCAAATTTCAAATTTTCTTCATCTCAGCACTTGCCTTGCTGATACGAGATATATCAAGAAGTTCCTTGGAGAAAAGGTACAGTCATCCTGATCCATAACAATTTTAATTGTACCCATTTGATTGACCTCCTTCTCAAAGACAGACTTATTTTTTACTTCTATTCATTTCATAGAAGTTTTTCAGAGCGTGAAAATGCTTACAGAGTAGGTAGGTCTAGCTAGCCCTTACATTCGTCGAACATATTTACTCATTGCCAGGCGATGGATTTACTTTGATTCTGTAGTTAATATCCCACAGCAATGATAATTTACACCATGTCCTGGATAAAGAAGTCCTTCACTCGGTCTAGTGTAAATTTATAAGTAATAACATATTGAGATGTGTAAAATAATTGGAATGCAATGAGAATTCAATAGTTCTACCCAACATCATTAAATATTACTGCAGATCTAGCACTTTTATCTGCATAACGTACCTCAAGATGCTATCATGTAACACTAACACTAGAAACAAGGACAGCTCTAAGAATATACATTCCTGTGTTTTATACTTGTATTCCAAACAAAGTACAATTCTACGGCCTGAATCCATATTTCGCCATCCACAAGGCAAAAAGTCAAGCGTGTGTTAACACAGTCCACCAAAAAGGTGGCACAATAATTTGTAATCAAAGAAATGGAACACAACAAAGTGGTAACCAAGTCATAACAATGCGCTAGTAGCTACTGTATGAATTCAGATGTGCAATCAATTATTATTGAGATTTTGATCCATAATCAACCTTATATGCAGATAATAGGGTAGATTCATAGAACCGCATTCTCTTAACAACCTTTGAGACCTTCATCTCCTGCTCCTTTTCAGTTGGCAGCCGGATGCAGTACCTGGAATGCATATTGAAAAGACAAAATAACAGTTAATTGCTTACATAGTGAAATTGTTAAAAGAATTTAAAAGGCTGGACAAGCAAACTAGAAGCAGCCCATGAACTCAGGCAAACTTCTTACCAGGAATGATATCTCTAAAAACAGCCAACAAAGACTTGAGGGCTAGTACCACTATATCACGATCACCATCTTTCGAAATCTCCAGCATCTCCTTGAGAGATTTGATGTTTAATTCATGATCTGTAAGCAGTGCAGTTCCCAGTTCAGCTTGTCTAAACTTCTTTTTCTCATTGGCCTCTTCTGCTGTCATATCTTTTGTCAATTCGTTCTAACACCATGGATGTATAAATCAATATATCCGTATCGCATTTAGGTGTCCCTTTTTTTTTTTTACTATAGTTATTAAAGATTTCAGCAACCAGCATACAGTAAATCGTCGAAGTAAACATCTCTAAGATATACTTCAACAATGCCACCGAATAACAAATTCAATTAAAAAGTTACTTCTAAATTACTCAACCATAGAAAATAATTATTGGCATTTAGTTTTATATTGTTGTTACAGGAGTCTTGGAATAACTGGTAAAGTTGTTGGCATGTAACCAAGAGGTCATGGACTCATGCCTCGAAAACAACCTCTTGCAGAAATGAAAGGTATGACCCTTTCCTGAATCCTGCGCATAAAGGGAACTTTTTAGTAATTGAACTAACAGAGTTGAAGAAAGAAATAAGAAAAAAGAGGTGATTCAAAAGGAGCAGAGAAACAAAGGTAGTAGAAGAGAAGGTGCTACAAGCTCGTGCATCGGGCTGCCATTTTTTTTTAGTTTTATGTTGCTGTCTTAGTAATTGAACTAAGGGAGTTGAAGAAAGAAATAAGAAGAAAGATATGATTCAAAAGGAGCAGAGAAATAAAGTTAGTAGAAGAGAAGGTGCTACAAGCTCGAAAAGAAGAAGATAGAAGCAGTAAAGAGGGCATTGAAGTGTATATGAACAGAAGTCCAAGTACTTAATAGGAAAAAACCCTATTTCTCGTCTTCTTCTATTTTTACATCTTTTTATCTATTGAAATTAGATTCAAAAGGTCGACCGCTTCTTGTAGGTTCACTTTGCACCTCACCATCTAAAACGTATAGCTTCTTCCATAAGGCTATTCCCATAGCTTTGCATTTATCCATTGCTTAAAGATGGCTTTTCATAACACTGGTTATTTTGTTGGAGGACCAATATAAGTATGAACTCACAGAACTTTCTAGACACTACATGTTGAAAGAGTATTGACGAAATACAAGGGAAATATGTTTGGGACAGCTAAAGACAAGCTTTGTCATTCTGAAGTTTAGATCCGAGAAAGTATCATGTTTATTGAATAATTTAACTCGGAATACCTAGCATAAATCACGCCACAACACTTCTTACAAGGATCACAACCAATGACCAATCCAAGTGATTTATTTCCTCCTTTACCAAAAATTAGGAAAACATGAAGCAGTGAAAACCAATTAACCGTATATTGACAATGCAACCAGGGGAACCAACATTAACTTGTGTCATACCCCACTCTCATCATATATATACTTCTCAAAAGTTCTAGAGCCTCTTTCCCTCTTTGCATTGTCATTTACAATTTAAAAGTGCTCTAGGATATATATTCCAGCACTACAGCATATCTTTTAGGATATATAATGCTGCATATAATGCACATACCAAGACTTCAGCTTGAGGTATTTGCTTAACATCCTCTACTTCTTACACCTCTTTCTCGGGTTTCTTAGCATCCTTCCTCATTTTCTTCAATATTGCACACTTCTCTGCCTTACTCCGCCTCACTACACTTGCATCAATATCAGCATCTTTGTTGTTCATATTAACTTCATCCTTATCTTCGTTTTCAGATTTGTATAGCTTTTGGCACTTTAAAGTATGGATATTAAGACAGAGTTATAGCTTTTTCTGCTTCTTTATCAAGTGACTTCTTCTTTAACCACCTCTCATACAGAGACTCCAGCTCATCTTCTTTCACATCAGCAACACGAGTAAGTGCCGTTCCGATTACAATAATAAGATCAGTTATAAGAGCAACTTTAGAAGTTAATAGATTTGCACGGGAAAAGGAAATGAGAAACTAAAAGAAACAGATGTTCCATCTAAATCGTACTTCAAGGTTGAACCATAGCCAAAAATTGAAGTTTAGCAAACAAAAAAGAGCACATCACTATCATAAGTTTTAAGAAATATAGTAATCGTTGAACAAATAGAAGTTGCAGCATCACATTGTTGATTAACCGGAAAAGGGATGGTAAATGCCGAGGAATACATTCTAAGTGGCAAATAAAAGTGACCCTAACTACAGAAGCATCAGGGAGAACTGTTCAACTATCTAGGATACTTAGGAAGATTAACATGAGCTTAAGAAAATTCCAGGATATGGTGAACTTCTTCGAATTGGTGAACTATGGCCGTTGACAAGTTACTAAACTTGGATAAGCATTAAACACTAATTGAGCTCTGGAGCTTCCGAACAAAGAGCTAAACTTTGGGAGATAAAGTTAATTTTTCCACCTCTTAAAACTAGATTTTTGATTATTTGACAAGAAACAAAAAGTTTACTTTGGGCCAAACATTACATTAAGCCTCAACAATTCTGGCAGCCAAATATTCTCCAGAGTCAATCTTGGGTCAGTTTGAGTCACTCATTCAGATGGAAGAGCACTATTGGAATAGATTGATTGCAAATGAGCTATCAAGCCTGCCAAAGCTCACACAACTGATACCTTGGAAGAATTGTTTCCAAAGTAATAAGAAAGAGCAATTTCGAAGTTGAAATGGGAAGCCAATTCCTTGAGCTAAGCTTCCTTTTCGACTATTTGATATTTTGCTAACTAAAAAGTTAACTATTTGATCTAGTATTATTTGTTACATTTTGAAAATTTTAGGTGAAATATAAATCTTACGTTTGGCAATTTTGATCATGAAAGAGGAGTATATTGGCAACACAACTACTTGGGAGTAGATGTAAAAGACAGCGTTAGATTATCGAGTAAATCTTTTTTTAATGATGAGAAGATTTAGCAGAAAGCACCAATGCTGCATCCTCAGATGCAAGAAGTTTGACCTTTTACCTATTGTGTATCTTGGAAAAATCTCTCAGTCCGTCACTGAGTAGAATTTTCATGCAAGAGACAAACATGAATGCAAGGATAACAGCAACACATTAGGAAAAGCCACTGGCCACTTAGATAAAGCTCTAGCGTACTCCATATAGTACATTAACATGTGGAAGCGTCAAATGAAGCACAAACTATACAATATGTAGGTCTCTTACATTTCTTTTGAGATAAAGGTAACTTGTGTGCATAAAAAACTCAGCACCAAAAAAGATGCTCAGGGAGAAGATTTGCAATTACAAAAAAGGAGTGTCGGGGGTCATTTGTAAATCTAGTTTCTTATACTTTGCCCGTGAAATCTACTAAATCTCCAATCTCCCCCATTAGATCCTTCTTAGACACACACAAAAAAAAAAAAAGCCTGAGGCTATTCATCTTGATATTCCGAATGGATTCCTTCTATCTTCAAAATGTCTCAAGTTCCTCTCCTTTCAAACTGTATACCATATGCAGGCTGGAATACTTTGCCACCAAGCCTCCTCTGCGTCCCTTCTTCCAACTCCCTTCCTACATATAGCTAACATTGGTTTATCATTCTTCTATGAATTTTCTTCTTCTTTATGAAAGTCGACATTTGATCAACCCATAAAAGATAAAGCTCAATGTGTTAGAAAAGATATTGCTCCTTTTGTTCATCTTCCTCCTTGTGAAGCACTAAGTTTGTGTTAGGAATATATGATGCATCCCGAACAGGCATAGATCCAATTTTGAGGTTCAACGATGAGGAGGGAAATCAAACGCTCATTAAAGGACATTTCAAGAATGTTCAAAGGCCCTAATTAGAGTCAAAACCAAACTTTACATGCATGAATAGTAGCTAGGGATCAAGAGACAACGAGGGCTCTTTTAAGAAGCTTCCATGAACCAACACGCTTTTGGAGGTCTTTAGTCATTTTGGGTCCAACTTGTCATTTTGGGTCACTTAGGCACCAAATTGTAATAAGTAGAAACTAGAATAGTATAAATAGCTTGTTTTTCATTCCATTTGATAGAATATGCTTGTAAAGCCTTGTGGTTATTTTTCTCTTATCTTGAGAGATAATTTGAGTGTTGAGAGATTATTGTGCCCATCTCTTGAAACTAGTTGAGAAATATAGTTTGTGACTGAGATTCCACAATCTCCTCAAGATCTTCATAATAGCATAGTATTTCTAGAGTCCCGTCGATTAAAGGTCTTAGGCTTCATATACCTAGGGTTGCTAATCACCCTCTAGTTGTGTTTCGTTATAGGTTTTGGATTTTTTATATTCAATGTAAAAGGAGGGTTTTGGGTTTAATATACCCTTTATTTGCCTTTGATTTTTTCTTGAATTCTTGCCTCTATCTTATCCTTATTTGCTTTTGCATTTATATGTTTGATTTCAACATGTCGAGATCTCTCGTGCATCATTTGGTATCAGAGCCTCGAAAAGATTCACCTTACTCGAATCCAATCTTGGAAACCTCAACCAAAAAAATTACAAAAAAAAAAGATTGATAGTATTTTCTGTACCACAAAAATTTTTCGTGTATTTTTTGTGTTTTCTTGTTCTTGGTACTAGGTTGTTTCCTAGTATTGTGGTGTCGTGGAATTCGAGTTTGAGAAATTTTGGGGATGTTTTGTGAAAATCACCATTATTGTGTTCTTGATCTTGAACGTTGAAGAAGAAGAAGGAAAAAAAGGTTCTTGAGCTAGCTTGTGATGTGATGGTAGAAAATTAGTGTCTTGTTCCTTATACCTTGGGAACAACATTCTAAAATTTGATACGATTCTGAGTTTCTTTGAGTGGGGAAGTTGAGTTTGAAAGTGAAAAACTTGTTCTTGAAGCTTTGGAGGTGAAGAAGTGGGTTTCTTGATTAGTTTGGTTTGGAGGATAAAAAAAATTAGCGAGTCTTATTCTTTATATCTTGAGGAGAAGCATACTCAAATTTGGTTTCAATCCAAGTTGATTATAGTGGTAAATCATTGCTTGAAATGTTGAAGTTTGTTCTTGACTTTGGAAGAAGAATTCAAGTCTTCCAAAGAAAGGTTCAATAAAGTTCAAGTTTTGATCCATAAAGTAGAAAAAAGTAAGGAATTTGTGGTCCGGAAAGGAATATTCTTTAAAGATTCAAGGTATCTAGTCAAAAGAGGTCCACTAGGAGTCAAAAAGTAAAAAAATATGGGAAAATCAGCCAAATTCCCACCTACTTCTTATGGGTTGTAAGACACCTTGGAAGACTAAATGAAGACATTTAACACTTGAGGTAACTCGTGGTGATTAAATTTCTAATTTCAAAGCTCATCATAGTTTCCATAATCTAGTTTTTATTTCTTGTTTTTGGTTTTGTAATCGTGAAACCGTAGGAGCTAATTTTCAACTTGGTAAGCTCCTACTTAGTTATTTATTAGTTTTTAGTTCGTTCTTTGTTGAGTCGTGCTTATTTTTTCATGCTTTTCTCTTTTATGTTCGTTTTTAATTATTGATTCAAGTCCTTAGTTGTCTACGCAATTGAGTCTTGAGTCCTTTGTTGTGTTTACTTTCATTGTGTGTAATTGAGTCGGCCATTAGGACAAACAAGAATCCATTCTGACCTTGAGTGTGATTGAAACTTGCTACCACCAGATTGATACTTGATTCAAGAATGTCTACGCCAATTGAGAGGTAATCAAAGGTGAGGATTTGTGAGTGTAGAGAGCTTTATTACTTCACTTGTTTGCTCGTCTTGTAGGTACAATCATGTCTTCCATAGGTGGTGATGAGTATGACCACAAGATGGGTGACTATGGATATAGTAGTGAGGGAGGATACGGGTTTTATGAGTATGAGGGAAACTACAACGACGTCTATGATTATATCCCCCATCATGAGCCCTACCACAGATAAAGCTATTATGCCGAAGCATGTAAGCGTAATGAGCTTAGTTCCTATGTGGATAATGGGTGTTATATAGAATCTTGTAGGAATTTTGATGATGATGAGGGAGTTAGTGAAGTTGCTTCTATTTCGAGGGTGAAAAGCTAGTGAAGTACAACACTTTTAACTATACACCTAGTACTAGTTATGGTGGGACTGCCATTAGGGTAGATGATAATCATATACCAATTATGGTGGTTTGTTTTATGGTTCTAGTAAGGGGTATGGGTTTGGAGGTGTTAACTGAAGTCATTTAATGGGAAGAAAGGTATATTCTACTTCCTTCTCTAGACCTACAATGTCCTATATACTTTAAAGGTATAGGAACCAAGGCAATTCTAGAAGGCATGATAGGAGCCTCAACTATCCCAATATCATTTTACCTACCTTTGAGGGAAAGGATGATTCAGAGGTTTATATTAATTGGGAATGGTAATGTCAGCGGACTTTCCAAGAGTTTGAATTGAGTGAGTTTAGGAAATCTGAGATTTCTATTAGGCATTTGAAGTAGGATGCTTCAAGTCGGTGGAATCATATAAGAATGCTACTAAGAGGATCCTTTCAATCCAACATTCCCACTTGACAAGTATGCCCAGGGAACAATTTGGTTAGTCAATGTGGGGTAAAAAATAAGTCAAGAAGGTCCTAGTGTTTTGTGGACCAAGATGATAAGCCACACCCTTTTCTCTAAAGAAATAAAAATGAGAGAGTTAAGAGTAAGAGAGTGATGTGTCGAAACCCAAGAGATAAAAAAGGATAGGTTGAGCAGAGTAAAGAGAGAGGGTTTTGACAACACTAATCTAACTCATTTCTAGTTCTTTTTTTAATAGGGACTCTTGTGTAGTATATGTGTGGAGCTTAAAGGAACATAATTTCCAAGGCCAAAGACTACACTTGAGGTGATTGATGAGATTGCCTTCCAGTACGAATAAAGAAAAAGGCAAGAGAACTTGAAGAAGGCCTCATCGAAAGGTAAAAAAGATTCATCCATTGAGCTTCAAGGTACACAAACTACACTTAACACTCTAGTAGTATCCCATGAATTAGGTGTTAATAGAGTTTTCATTCAAATGAGCTTATTGATTTTTTACCCCTTGTTGATGATGTATGCGTTTTTGAGGGAGTGAACGCACTAGCGGATCCTATAGATGACCTTGTTGAACCTTATTGCAAGGCAGACTTGTGTCCTTCTAGTGTTGAAACTCAATGTTTGAGTCATACATTGTTGTGAAATCTTGCCTTATGTTGATAATGTTATTGTGGTAGTGCCATGACACCTATTGATCCTATTGGTGAGGAATTATTTTTGGGGAATGATCCGAGTCCACTTAGTATTGGTACTTGTTCTTTATTTGATAACCAATTATCTTATGGCGATTGTGTTGACCAACTTGTGTGTGACCCTAGTCCACTAATCGAGGATGCTTGTTGTGTGCTTTATGAACATCAAATTAGTGATATTATTAATAGGGTTGGTTGGAATGAGTAACTCTTTAAGCTTGTTAAATGAATGTGACCCTATTGTTAGCCTTACTCATAGAGATGTACTTAAAAATAGCTTAAATGATACTATGCATGATTTTGAGAGTGAGATTACTTGTGATAATTTGACATATGTAGTTGATCCTACTCTCATTTATTATGGTTTGTTATTTGAGTATGTTAATTTTATTACTCCTTGTGGTGGACCTATAAGTGTGATCCTTAATGATTGTGTAGTACCTTATAGCTATACTTGTTTTAAAAACTCACTACGGTGTGATAACATCCATTCCAAAAAGGGAAATCTCTCCTCCGGAGATGAGACTACGGTTGATACCCAACTTTTACTCTCCTCTAGTTAATAAATAATGAGCCCACCATTTGAAGAAAACCTGAAGTATTCTAAACTGATTTTTTTACTAAGTTTCAAAATACCATGATTTGGCAAAAAATTAACTGTTTAATACTCATTTCTTTTTCAAAATATTAAGCCTGAGTGGATTGTATACACCTGTACAAGTATGTATATACATACAAGGGCATAATTGTTAGGGTTCTGAAAAAATTAATTCAGAGGATATGGTGTATACATGGCAATGTATACATTGTAAAACCCAATTTCTAGAAAATATACATAATTAAGTACAGGGTATAGCTAATTATGTATATTGCGTATATATTATTTGGAAAAGGTTATATTTTTTATGTTAAACAATTAATTAAGTTATTTTTAGGTTTTTGTCTTTGACATATCATTTTTTATTTTTTATACAATTTTGTGTTTCTAATTATTGTCTATATATATATGTATGTATGTTATATATGTTGTATACATATATATGTGTATCCTTTCTCGGACTAGTCCCAAACCCCTAATTCCCCCATTTTTATCCATGGCCCATTCATTTTAGCCTAAACCAGACCCAATTCCCCTAATGCCCAAACCATTTTCCCTCTTTGCCCTTTTCTCCCAAAATTGTGAACCTTAGCCTAATTTTCCCTTTGATTTTTGCTCGATTCTTCTCAAACTTTCAAAAACATTCTTGTGATGTTACCTTGCTGTCCTTGTGTGCTTACATGGGTGAACCTCCTCCCTTATTTTTGGGAATGTTTTACCTTTATCCTTTTTCTTGCTTTGGGAATTTTCAGTTGTGGTTGAGGTGTTCTGTTTTCGTGCTATCTTGTATGATTTGGTATTTCTTGTAGGCTAATAATTGGCCTATGATTATCCTGCTCCCTTCCGTCATTCGAATTTTGGCGTGCAAAGCCCTTAAAAGGCCGAGATCTTACCAAATTTGAAGGAAGGGTTGGGACTCGATTATGACATGTTGTTTTCGTGTTTTCCATATATTTTTGACTTGTTGATCAAGTTGGGTTTCCCTATTTAAATCCTTACCATTTAGGGTTTTAAAGAATGGGAGAAGAGAGGTGAACAAGAGTTTTAGGGTTTTAATAGCATTTTAGGGTTTATATTTTGAGTAATTTCTACTTAGGGTGCTAGTATAATCACTTTTAAAACAAAAAAATATTGCTCATATGCAATGGTTTAGAACTTGAATAGGATGGAATCTAACTATTTCTGTGTTGTTCTTAGTCTAAATCAGCGTTAAAAAGACGTAAAATCAAAGTATGTCGCTATCCTTAGGGTGTTCCATTTAAAGGTGCTCTCCTTGCACCCCTCTAAGGGATTAGTAGGTTGTGGAGAGATTGAGAAAGTATTTTAGCTTTTTTTTTAAGTCTTTCCAGGTTGTTATCTTGGCTCATTTTAGTTCCTTCTCTCGAAAAGGTAATATCCTGCCCTTTTTTACTATTTTCTATCCTTATGTCATATGCATAATTGATCTAGGTTGATGTATGTTGATATAGGCTGCATATGTGATCATTGCATGCTTTTTTAAATTTATTTATGATGCGAGCTTAATATGAGTGAATTCTTACCTTATGTTGCATGTTTACTATTGACTGCTCATTTGATGAGATTAGGCTAGTTCTTTATTTCTAAATCTATTTAGCTATTACTGGTTTGTCATTTACCTGATCTTGTTTGGTTAATTTAGAATAAGTATATGGTTGGTTGTTTATTCTATTGTTAGGGTAGAGTAGACCTATTTATTAGCATGACCTATTCTATTTTGGCTTTGACTTTGGCCTACGAAGGGTTTAGGAGGTGGTCTTTGGATTTATTTTTATTCTTTAGTCAATCTAGTTAAACCGTGAACTTTATTCTTTATGTATGGTTAATTTGGTTAACTTATGTATGTCTTTCATGTTTAGTTGACACTAGTTACTTGAACTTGCTCCTATTCATGTTGTTTAATCTATGTGTCGATTTTAAAATTGGTTGTCATCATGTTGTTACACTCTGTGATAATTTTTGAGTTAAGGATATTGTCTCTCCAGTGTAAGCTAACCTAATTGTGCTCTGTTTTGAATAACTCTATCCATAAAAATCTCTTATATACTTGTTGATACCTGTCTAATAGCTGTTGTTTATTGTGAAGTTTTTGGTCTAAGACTATTTGTCCCTGATTTTGTTGGTTTCTAGTCTTTATTGTCAACCAAGTTAGTCAAACGACTTATTTTTTTATTCTGATTTACTTGTGGTTTTCCATGTTCCATTTTTTTTTGGTCAAAAATGTTTTTATTCCAAATTTATAGTCCTAGAGTCTTCTCACAAAATCATGTTTTCAAAATCAGGGCTAAAAGTATTAAGGTTGCCTATGTGACTGTTAAGTATGGGAGGCTATCATAATGCTACTTGATCCCTGTCTTCAAAGTGACTTTCAAGTAGTCACTTTGACACCCCAAAGTCATAAAGCAAAGATCCCTCAACCCACCCCATATACTGTTTTTCAAAACTTTCCCTATATAAGCCTTGTACGCCAAGGGATCATCCTTCAGTCTTGATCTTGGTCTCAAACTAACTCGAGGTGGAAGATTTGACTTAATTCACCTCATTCCTCCTTTTCCTATACTGCACAATGACCTTACTGAGTGAAGGAAGAGAGATGGCTTGTGAGGCTAATTCTAGGAATCATTTGCTTGTCTTGTCATTCCAATGACTTATGTCTTGCAAGAATAACTAAGGTGAGGGGTATGGGTTGATGTGGGGTTCAAATCACCCCTAATGAAGTCCTAAGGTGCAATTATCTAATGGTTGAGGTATAGAGGATATATAAATATTCTCCTCACTATTTTCAAGTGTTTTAAGGCTAAAGGATCATTTTTTTTGTCTAAGTCTGATCATATCTTCCATTTTCCAGTATTTTTGATGTTAATATTGCTTACCACTTTTAGTGAATTACCCTAAGTGTATCATT
>JBDJHY010000087.1:16663487-16674090 GCA_039654485.1 Withania somnifera
GCTCAACTGGCTATTAATCTTCCAAATGTAAGAACTGTTGATGCCAAAGGGCTCCCCGTAGGGATGGATTCTGTGCACATCACCACATTAGCACAAGTCCAGCTTGGGCGGATGCTGGCTGATGCCTATCTTCAGACTCAGACTACTCAGGCTGTGCTTCTCCCTATTGGTCAGACAGTGACTAGTAATGCCCCCAAAAGTTGCTCAAATTTTATTTTACATCTTCTACTTAGTCCTTTTAGTTAATCGTAGGTGGTACTCAAACCTCAGAGAAGGTCAACATATCCCCAGTGGGCATATAGAAGCAGCATCTGCTTGGTCAATTATATTCTTCCAAAAGCCAAAGCCGAAGATTTATTTCATGTTTCATACAGCTCAAGTCTTGACGTATGTATGCCTCACTTGCAAACATATATATCAAATATTTATTTTTAAAATTACAATTAGGCATTATGCTTCTCTGTAGAAGTACCCTGCGGAGTAAAAACATGCGACAATAATAATTAGTATTGGCTGATGATGCTCCGATACATTATTATCCGTTTATCACTTCGTGCGAGAGGTGATTTGCATTTGGTTACTAATCCCTTAGGTCACCCTTTATGTGATACAAGTAGAAGTTCGAGGTTTAAATTATATAGTTTTCAGTTTAGAATTAGATATAATTAATTTTTTAAAATTAGATTTATGTACTTAAAAACTACATAAACGTAGTACAAGGAATTCTTAGGCATAACTTTTTTAAGGGTTTGTTTGGAAAATCACACTCTAATTTAATATAATTACAGTTTTGTAATTACATATGACAAACATGTGATTTTAATTATTATATTGTGTAATTATATCCCAACAACTAAATTGGGAGGGGAAAGTATGTAGTTTAATAAGATCGTAACCAGCGCAGTGGACACTGGTCCCTAACAAACGAACATGAGTCACGTTGTATGCTACATTTAAATCGAAACCATCTTCTTAGCCGGGCGCAGAAAAATGAAAGGCACATGGGTACTGAAATATCTAGGGAGAATATTTTTCCTTTACCATCAAAGGCGTCGTGTAATAGCCCTGTCCGTGGCCATGAGTAAACAGCACCGGTGCATTACTTTTTCAAATGAGTACAAAATCAATACCACGAATATTTCAACAATTATAAGGGAGAGGAGAAGCCAAGTCCCAGGTATCTTAACTCCTCAAGGAGAATTAACTTAAATAATCCATCATCCAATGACCTGAATTAAAAATAATTTATGAACACACAATGTATATAATTAGTATATAGTTTATGCATATTAATTGAAAAATATTCGATTAACTATTTATGTCAAAATACTCTTCCTTAATGGTGTTGTTACTCAAGTGGAGGCATTTATGACTCACTGCGCATGAGGATGCGTCGTATAAATATAATTTATCCAATTATACCTCTAGAAAGTGAGGTAGTTGAGTTATGGCAGCGTTCAACGGTTACTATAATATCTTTTTCTTTTCTAAAATGCAATATGGAGGATTTCAAAATAAAACAACTCTTTAAAGGTAAAATTGATATTTTAAAGTTAAATTATTACTACTAAGAAAAAAAATATAATTCATTTTGGGATTGACAAAAAAAAAAAAAAAAAAAAAAAAAAAAAAAAACGAGTAACATGAATTAAAACCTAGAAAGTATTACTTATCTGATTCTGATGTTTCCTAGGGACTTATTGAGAGACCAGGAATTACTATTTGCGTGTGCATATATTGGGAAGAAGACCGGTGGCGATGGTGGCATTGTACGTTACTCTTACAAATCTAATGGAATCTCCTCACGGCGTGCTAAACCGACAACCAAAGCTTAAGTACAAACAAGCTAATCTTATACAATCTGGAAAGCACATAAAAAATAAAAAAATATATGCAGTTCTAAGCAGCTGGTGACTTTACACTGGTGCACTTCCTCTCCAGTCAAAGCTCTAATCAAGTTAATTTCCCCTCTGTTTCTTCACTTACTAATTGCAGAGACATACATTCTCTCATTTTTGCGACAAAAAGCAATTGCAATTGCTTGCTACTCACATATAAAGCAGCAAAATATATTCCTACCATTAAAGAATCAGCATGCACGAATTTACAAGTCAAAGTTCACTTCAGATAAGCACTCTGGAGTAGTAAATTCACCTGAGAAAGTATATAATTAATAACTAAGAGTTTAGCCATATAACATTATCACGTGTGGAGGACACTGATAGAAGCAAGAAACTAAGAAGCAAGGATGTGATGACAAGACTGCTGTACATTTAAAGAGAGGGGGGTGGGGTGGGGGAGGTTACTCAATGCAGCATAGGCTGATTGCAGGAAGAAGGTATATTATTATTTCAGAAAGCTTTCTGCAATCAGAATAAAATAAAACTTTATTATGGATTCTAACAAGTGAAAAAAATGTTTGCTCAAACCTCCATGTAGCCATATTTTAGATAGACAAATTATTTAATGCACTGGGAGCTGATTGATAGAGTACAGCACAGCATGACAAGAAATAAAGTTTTATTTCTCAGGTTTCTGCATTCAGAATGACTGATAATACCTTTAATATCAGCATACAGATTCAGAGATCCTTCTGAGATCAAATCACCTATGCATGTTTTGGATGACCTCTTTTAACACCCTGCATTCAAGATTAAGTAATGGATGTTAGAACAAGTTGAGCTTAAGTATGAAAGATTTATCTGTCTCTCGTTACTCTTTTAACTAGTTAAGCTCTCAAGAAACCACTCACCAAGGAGACATGCTCTTTTCTTAGATTAAGGCACGAAGGACCATGAATGTAAAGTGAAAACACAACAGGTCAAATAATGGTTCATATCCTGATAAAGTCTCTCCAGGGGTCTTGATTTTAGTCTCTTTTTATCATGCTTTAATGGAACCTTTCATAATACAAAAAATATAAAGGATAAACTTAACACTGGCATATGTACATGATGACAGGTGGAAACTTCGATATACTGGAATCTGGTAGCGATGGCAAGAGAACAGAAAGCAGGTAAATGGATGAGTCATACCCCAATAACCTCTTCGGGAGTCTTCACCTTTGGTGTCCTTCTCTTCTTGTGCTTTGACGGATCCTTTCATAATACAGTAATATAGAAGTTAGACTCACCATACACATTGGCAGGCCAGCATTCTAGCAACTGACATACTAGAATCAGGTAATGATGGACAGCAATGCTGTTAAAAATTCAATTTTATATACATCAAACATGACCGTGCTTTTTGTTTTTATTCGTTTCATGATTGTTCCTCCATTTGTTATTTCAACTTCATACTCATGATGGGCCACCTGGAATTTACAAAGCCAGGAAAAATAGTGAGAAAGGACACACAGACCAATTTCAGCTGTCTGTCGATATAAACTGAAAAGGCTAAATGCTGAGACAATCCAGATCTTAAAATGGTATTTCCACAGAAGGGGATGAAATCAGAGTGTAAGCCAGATGCTAGGTATCAATTGTCTAATGCAAAAGGAATCCATAAAAAATCTCAGTTGCATGCACCATTATAACGCATCAGCTAACTCATTCTACAGAAGTAAGTTCTGCGTGTTCTCAAACTAATTTGCAGAAAGCTAATTAAGCCAAACTGTTTGGGTTACCGATAACTGCAGTTTGCCACTTACCTTCCTTCTGTGTTTAGGCAGACTTCCTGTATTCACCTGCTCCACTTTTCTCAACAAATTTGATACAGGTGTTTGACTTCCTACCAGATAATGTGAATCCTACCTAAACATTGAAACATAAGCTAAAATCAGCATGCTAGTTTAGAAAATTGAAAGGAACCAGAATGATCTGTTGCTTTGCATGTTTACCACATCCTTGGCTTCAACTCTCTCAGGTGCAAGCTGGCCCCTTTTGCCACTATCAGGTTGGTTTCTTTTGGTCACCGAGCAAGAGTAGATCTGCAAATTTTACAAACTTTCAGTAATGATGGTTGAAGTTAGATTTATACCAAATTTGGTTGTACTCAACATTTCAGAATCTCCTCAAATAGCAATTAGATTGATCCTTTCCTTGTCACTTTCATTAACAGAAATATAGCAAGTTGTCAAAATATCTATCATAGGTCATGTTTTGGAGTCCCTTTTCATTTGTTCTCATGTTGGAGCCAGTCATATCAAAATTCAAACAGATCTCAGGGAGACGAATTAAACTAGTTAAACTCGGTGATCAGCGTGACACAGATTAGAAGATACAACTTCAACATTAAACGCACACACAAAAAAAAATCTGTTGTTATAGTGTTACCTAATATGGAATTACCTTCACCTTATATAAACAAAAAGTGTTACCTAGGTTGGGAGAAAACATAATTTATTTGTTCATACAAATACAAAACTGATCAATCAGCAGATTTATATGTAATATGCTAGTGTTTCAACTGCAACGATTTTGTATAGCTATGTGGTTAGATTGCTAACAATTAAGTAGTTCATTCATTATACTACAATAAGCTTTGATAATCAGATTTAAATCCTCATGAAGTATTTGTTAAATCAGAAAGTATCCACAACAGAAACAGAGAATAGGAATCTTTCTTCCCTTTTGTGGCAGGGTGTGGTGGTGGGGGGTGTGGGGGTTGGGAGTGTGGCTCTGTGAATCTATCTATCTAATGAATAAGAAGCGAACCTTCTTTGAAGTTACATCTTCCTCTTCTGGATTATCACCCATTACTTTCCACTGCAACTGCAAAATAGCCCTCTGTTTTTCCTCCTAAGATAAGACATGAATACAGTAAGACAGAGATTCAATGTGAACAGAAAATCAATTAGAACATACTTTAGACTTCTGCATATCCAACTCCTCCTGCAGTCTTCTGTATTCATCCTCATGCTCAAGTCTCAGAGATCTTAACTGAGACTCATGCTCATTCATCATTGAATTTGTTTTCTAAGATAAATATCATACATCAGCTACTAAAGTAAAGGCAGACTAACGAGCTAAGACACAAAAAGTACACTTAGAAGAATTTACCTCTCTCAATTCATTTTCATACTGAAGAAGGGCACGTTTTAGCTCGTCATTGTGACTGGCAACAAGACTCATTTCTTTCTTGCTATGCTCTTGCTGAATATGACATATGTGCGGCAAAATACTTCAGCAAAGTCTGTTTTCAACATTATTCACAAACTTCTGTCTTTGAAGCCCAAGAAATGTTGGGAGTTTTATCTGGATTACAGAGTACAGTAAACAGAAAGTTTTATGTTTCTTAGGCAGCATACTTAGCCTAACTGCCTGTCTGGATACATGGTGGGCAAATAGAATCAATTAGATGTTTTTTTCTTTTGAGAAAGGAATAGAATCCATTAGATGTAAAAAACAGGATTAGTATAATGATCTTTTGATTTGTTAGATGATCATACTAACTGATTGTAAGTTAATCATATCCAATATAATCCTATAGATATTTATATTCTATAGCTTGAAAAGTTTATTTAGGAAATTAAATAAACTTCAATTTTGGCAAAGCTCTTCAACAAACGCGTGAAAAAAATCACATTCTGGTTGTCCCCTCATAAATGTGATTCCATATGACCAAAAACTCAAAAAATCACATTTGAGCCTTAAACATCATTTCAAGCCTTGAAACTGTTTCTAAAAGGATCTAAGCAAGATCCTAAAAGTTCATTTTCATAGAGAATCATGAGAAATCCAATAATTCCAATAAATGACCACAAAAATTTTAGATAAAGATCATTATTCTCAAGAGTTTCCCTACAATCTTAACATATAAGTGTGAGAATCATGAAAGAATATTGAACTTCAACGCAACTGCAACACTAATATCTGACAGGAGTCGAACTATAATACACAGAATAAATCGAATGGTTGCAAAGAATGACACTGAAAGAAGGGATAAGTAGAATAATTAGACTGTCAATTTTGGAATTCATAAGACGACACCAGAAAATTTCACGACTCCAAAGAAGTAAACAAAATTGTGCCTCCTTTCCTATACATACCAAATTAGCATGTTCTTCCTGTACACGCTTCAAGTTCTGCTTAGATTCTTCTCTGCATTCCAACAGCTTTGATTCACAATTCCTTTCCATCTCCTCAACAATTTTTTCAGCCTGAAGAAAAATAAATAAAGTGAAAGGCAAATGTTAATTTTCCAGTAAAATGTCCTTAAGAATTAGTAGCTACCTTCTCCTTCTCTAGATTGACACTTTCCAACTTCTCCAAGTCGTACCTCCTCCGGATGTCACCAATGGCCTGATGAAGATCTTAAGAGTGTAACTTGTAGGATAGGAGCAAACAAGTACAGAGAAAACAACAGGAAAAAGATTTTAAGGTTAACCTGATCATTTTTCTGAGATAATTCCCTTAAATGCCTAGAAAGTTCTAGTTGTTTGCTTTCTAACATCTGATCATACTGCTTTTTAGATTCTGCGAGCTTGCTTTCAGCAGCAAGAAAAGATGTCTTAATCTGCAACAAGGTGAAAAACACTAGTCATTTTAACACATTGTATTGGTTATAATAGGACTTGTAGAACTAAAAGTATCCATAGAAATAACCTTTTCTCTCTCAGCTTCCAACTGTTTCTCCCTGTCCTGAAGTTCCTGAACAAGCTGATCTTTGTGCTCCAATTTATTGTTAATCTCCGTTACATGCTTCCCCAGTGAATCCACTGTTTCTGCGTAGTTGTCGATTTCCTTGCGTAAGAAATGAATTTCATTATCCTTTTTCTGCATGTCCGATTGAAGCTTTCCAATATGGTCTTTGTTCTCTGTTTCCATCTCGGAGAGTTTCAATGATAAATTTTTCTGCAAGATATGAAAATTGATCTTGTTATGTTTCATCAGATACTGCTACTAGGCATGAATATCTTGTGAGAAAAATTGACCATTTCATTCTCTGATAGTATTGAATTATCTGATAAAGTGACAATATTCTGCTGCAGCTTGCTAATCAGCAGTTCCATCTCCATCTTCTTGGAAAGAAGCAGTTCTACTTCAGACTCTAATTTTCTAATTTGATCTTCTGCTAAACGGGATTCTTCAGCGTGCTGCACCATTGCATGTTCTTGCGCTGTCTGAAGTGCAGAGACCTTATTCTTCAAGTCCTTATTAGCCATCTGTAGAGCATTTTTCTCTGTTGTAATGCTTGTATATTGATCCTGTAGCTTGCCAAACTTTTGTTGAGCATGCCGAGCAGCAAGTTCCTCCTTCTCTCTCATCATTTCAAAACCAGATTCAGATAAAGCATTAAGCTGAATAATCTTCTCCGCAAAGGCAATACTTTGACTATCCAAATCAGTAAACTTCACCACCATATCATTCACAAACTCATTAAGGTTTTGTATCTCCTCAAGTGATGTATCTAATTGTTTAGCAAAGTCACTGTTTTTAGATACAAGATCACTCTTTTCTTTCGCCAAATTCCTTTCGGCGGTTCTCAAGTCCTCCAGTTCACCTTCTTTTAATCTTGATTCAAGATGTAACTCTTCCAACTTAGACTTCAAATTCTCCATTGCAAGTCCATTAACTGCTACAGTAGCTTCAAACTCCTTAATCATGGCATCTTATAAAAAATTAAAAGAAAGAAACAAGTAAATAAAGGGAGAACAGTATTTAGAACTGAGAAAGTTACCAAGAGTAAACTCATCACAAGAAATAGAGATATTTGGATCTATGTCAGTAGTAGATCATTTGTGAGACAGAATGAAGTATAACAAGAAAAATTTCCTTTTCTGATTAACAAGGTAAATGCTCCTAAAGAGGCTAACACCTCTTTTGGAGAAACTAAATTGTTAAAAGAATCTTAAAGCACTCCATATGAACTCCAAAGATCATAGACGAACGTCAAATGACAGATAGCTTCAACTGAATTGTCAAATGAGGTGTTTCCAAGTTTCAGTTGCAGAGTAACATAAAAGAGATGTGTGACCATCTCATCTAAATGTTTAAGCCGTCCAAGAGAGCACACATTATTTACTTAATTATCTCTTTGAGATGCCCCCTTGCATGAGGGCCTGATTATTTTCATGGGCTAAGCACTTGGAATTTTTTTTAAAAATAATAGGAGTGTGAGACTAGAATCCAAGACCTCTTTTGGACTTTTGCCCAAGTGCTCATCCCACAAATGATGTGGACTCAACAGTTATACTCTAAAGGAAGACTTGAATTTCAACCCCTTGGTTCAAAAGGAGAAACTATGGGCATTTGTATAGCTACACATGAGTCTAAAAGCTTTCTTATGTAATTAAGAGCAGTCAGACATAGATTGTTCACAAACAAATCGGCCATGTAATACAGTGGAATAGAACTTGAGCTGCTTAATTTTTTCAGTGAAGTCCATATCGAATCCAACAAAAGGGAACTGGCATTTGATAGACAACAGAACTAAAATAAATAAACAGAAAAAAGAGCAGATTAGCCTGCTGATGCAGACAATTCACAATAGAGCCCATTTTATATGCAACGTCTGCTATTTCTGGAAAGTTAAGGTGCAAGCACAAAAGTTCATAAATCATAGCTATTCACCTTTCTCCTCAATTACACTTATACATTTTCTCTGTTCAACCTTGAAACAGTTCTCCATTTTCTCCTTCTCGATACCAAGTTCTTTCAGCTCCCTTTTACCTTAAGTAACAACCCAAAAACAAGTTAGGAAGATCAAAACTGGACCTGAGAGAGACTAGACTTCTAGTAAGAGTAGGTGCGCCTTAAGTTGAGGAGAGTTGTTCACAAGCAGTGGCAACTATAAACATTAGTATCTAAGAAGCATAAATCTCTAGTTATTCAGGAGCAGATATGGTTTCTGACTACTTAATATATCTGAATTGAGGGTAAAATATATTGCACAATAAAGCATTTATTAACTTACAACTTCGAACAATTTCTTCGGAGGATTCCAGCCTCAAAGAGAGGGATTTCATGCTGTCTTGCAAGTTATCAACAATAACAGAAGTTGCAGATTGTCTATCCTCAAAAGATGCCTTGTCTTTCTCAGCTGTAGAGTCAAGTGCAAGAATAATATTAAAAAGCTAGAGAGAATTGATCCATCTGCTTTGCATCTGGAAATTCTTCTAAGCAAAGTTCAGCTTACATACCATCCTGAACCACACTATCTAGGTGCCGTAAGGTTTCAGTTAGCTGATCACACAAAGTCTTTGTTGAAGAAAATTTAGATTCCAGTCCTTTCCATAGCTTCTCGTCTTCTTTATGCTTCACTTTCAACTTAGCATTTTCATTGTATGCATTTTGCAACTTTTCTTCTAGCGTACGAACATCATCAGTCAACTTCTTCAATTTAGAGCTCTATATTATGATGATGCATCGTTAGAGAACAACTGAAATTACTAATTATTAAGTTCAAATATGAACGTGAACCCTAAATAGCAGTTATATGAGCATATAGAAGCCTTTATGTTCTGTATAAGCCTACATCTGATAGCTGAATCTATGGCACATGACATACGCGCATCCGCACACACACAAACACAAAACCTCGCAGTCGTGCTCAATTCGAACGGTTCAAAAAATTTACCGCCAATTTTAGATCAGTTTGAGCTGAAGCTTGCTCCTTCATCAATTTCTCTGGTAACGATTAAATAAACATGAGCAATTTATACGAAAATGTATCAATTTCTTCAGAAAATTTAGAAAGCTAATACATCAAAATACTACCTGCTGTAAGCTTCAAATTCGCAAAACTTCCAATAGAAACCTCAGAGGACATGCGCGTAGTCATCGGCATCGCTTTCGCAGCTCTTATATCAGATCCTGACAGCGATTTGAAGTGATCAAGGCCTTTCATGCCGGATAATCCTATAAGTTTACTCATTTTAAAGCAAAAAAAATCCGAATTTCCCTACATACACGAAGTTTGAACCCTACGATGTTAATTTTTTTTGACTTTGTTGATCACGAAGCAAGGATATTAACTCTAGAAATCGAAAAAAAATTCGAAGCGATTGACTCTGTGAACTTAGCTTATAGTATTCGTGTTGAGAATTAGACTGTATCGGAGAAGAGAACTCTGGAAAAAGGAATCGCCTTCTACGATTCGCCTTCTACGATTCTCTCTCAGTTGAATGTCGAGACTCTGAAAATGAACATTCGAAATGTAATGGCGCCAAGGAAATGCGGTATTTATAGGTCGGTGGGACTGGGGCGGGTAGATATTTTCACGTGTCGTCTTTCTTTTTTTCCTTTTTTTTTCCGGGCATAATATTTTATTTATTTTATTTTATAGAAGAGAAATGGAAAAGAGGTGGGAGAATTACAGTTTGGTCCCTTGATTGTTTGAAACTTGTAATTTCATTTCATATAATCATTGAATGATGGTTAGTAATCTTAATAGCCTGGTTGTTGAAATTTTTTTGCGTTCAAAAGGGTTCGATTTCTATGCTTATTATTCTTTAAATTTATTTTTTCTTGTTTTGTTCTGTAATACCCAAATTTTTGAGTTAAGATTGAACCGTTTTAGTGCGTGGTTAGATCCGAACTCAATTAGTTCATACTTGAACCTAGTTTTTAAATTCATTTATTAAGTAAATTTTGAGTTTTGGAGGTGATTTAGTGTCATAATGGACCCCTAGCGTTAAGTTGAATCCACAACTTTTCTACCA
>JBDJHY010000087.1:16679853-16704849 GCA_039654485.1 Withania somnifera
TCAAGATGTAACTCTTCCAACTTAGACTTCAAATTCTCCATTGCAAGTCCATTAACTGCTACAGTAGCTTCAAACTCTTTGATCATGGAATCTTATAAAAAATTAAAAGAAAGAAACAAGTAAATAAAGGGAGAACAATATTTAGAACTGAGAGAGTTACCTCGAGTAAACTTCTCACAAGAAATAGTGATGTTTGGATATATGCCTATAGTAGAACATTTGTGAGCAGAATGAAGCATAACAAGAGAACTTTCCCTTTCTGATTAACAAGGCAAATTCCCTACAGAGCTAACACCTATTTTGAAGAAACTAAAGCTTTGAAAAGTTTTATTGTTAAAAGAATCTTAAAGCGCACAATATGAACTCCAATGGACAGAGAAGAATGTCAACTGACAGATGAATACCAACTGAATTGTCAAATGAACAATTTCCAAACACTGTCAACAGTTTCAGTTGCAGGTAACATAAAAGAGAGATGTTATTGTTGAAGTGTGTGGCCATTTCATCTAAAAGTTTAAGCTTTCCAAGAGAGCACACTTTTATTTACTTAATTATCTCTTCAACACATCCCCTCACATGCGGGCCTGATGATTTTCATGGGTTACGCACTTGAACTTTTTTTTTTTAAATAATGGGAGCGTGAGACTAGAATCCAGGACCTCTACCTCCTCTAATGCCATGATAAGAAAATGGACTTTTGGGCCTAACTCAACTAAGAAAGCTAGCTCATGAGGTGAGAATGCCCAAGTTTTCATCCCACAAATGATGCGGGACTCAACGGTTATATCCTCAAAAAGACGAGAATTTCAAACCCTTGGTTCAAAAAGAAACTATGGACATTTGTACAGCTACAGACGAGTCTACAAGCTTCCTTATGTAATTAAGAGCAGTCAGACATAGATTGTTCACACTTCACAAACAAATCAACCACGTAATAACAGTGAAATATAACTTGAGCTGCTTAAGTATATGTTTTAAGTGAAGTCTATACAGAATCCAACCAAAGGGCACTGGCATTTGATAGACAACAGAACTAAAATAAATAAACAAAAAGAAGAGCGGATTAGCTTGCTGATGCAGGCAATTTCACAATAGAGCCCATTTTTTATGCAACATCTCCTAATTCTGGAAAGTTAAGGTGCACGTACAAAAGTTCTTAAATCATAGCTATTTACCTTTCTCCTCAACTACACATACTTCTGCTCTGTTAAACCCTGAAACAGTTCTCTATTTTCTCCTTCTCGATACCAGGTTCATTCAGCTCCCTTTTACCTTTAGTGACAACCCAAACACATGTTAGGCAACTATAAACGTTAGTATCTACAATAACAAAAACAAACCCAGCATATTCCCACAAAGTGGAGTCTAGGGAGGGTAGCATGAACCATACCACTATCTCAGAATAAACATTAGTATCTAAAAAGCATATATCTCTAGTTATTCAGCAGCAGGTATGGTTTCTGACTACTTAGAGTTTCTCAATTGAGGATAAAATATGTTGCAGAATAAAGCATTTACTAACTTTCAATTCCTAACAGTTTCTTCGGAGGAGTCCAACCTCAAAGAGAGGGATTTCATGTTTTCTTGCAAGTTATCAATAACAGCAGAAGTTGCAGATTGTCTATCTTCAAAAGATGCCTTGTCTTTCTCAGCATAAGGATGGATGAAAAGGTGTTAGTTACAAATTTATAGTTAGTTACTATTATATTTTTTAAAATAATATACATCTTGTAGTGATATATAAAATTTAGTATTTCTTTTATGTAAACATATATTTGTCAAAGTTTCAAAGCTCGAAAACAAGATAAGACTGTGTAATAAAATTTTGTGATTGAGTCTTCCTTAGTATAGTTGAAGTTTTAATTTATCGAGCTGTCATTTATATTATTTTTCAAATATCAATGTTTACATTTAATAGTTAATTTTTTATTTTTAAAATTTGAAAGATTTAATTGAGTAATTATAATTGTACAATTAAACATCAGATTTATCAATATTCTACTATTTTATTTAATTATTGTTAAAGAAATGTAGAAATTACAAAATGAAAAATTAAATTCTCAGCAATTACTCGAAATACAAATAGTCCTAATCGAGCTACTAAAATTTGATTTTGATACCTTACCATTACTGTGTTAGAAGTAATTGCACAAAATCAATTACTATAAGATAAGATTTTTCAAAGACCCTTTAAGGTTCAAAAAATTGTTGTATTTTGGCACTTCTAGCTGATTTTAGTCGTTCAACGGATAGTATAATAGTTCAATAATAATTATTATAATATTTTTTTTCCCTTGGTATATTAATGGTGTGCATTGATACCACACAAAAAAAAAATAATCAACAAGACTGAAGCCGCTCAGTGCGACGACATAAGCAAAGGTGACCGCCATTTTCCCTTTCCATTATCCCATTGAATGCCTAACAAATTTCGACAAACTTCTTATCTTCACTTTACTTTAGTAGAATTTAGGAATGACAGGATTTCATACAAGCTGCTTTAAACACTTAGAAAGTCAAGGTCTTGTAGAGAATCCAGATAGTACAATTTTGTTCACTGGTGGATTATTTCTTGACCCATTGTTTCCTTCTTCAATTATCACAAGTAATTTTCTAAAAATATCATCAATTGATGATGCTTTTGAGTTACATTCTACTCCTGTTCGTCGTGTTCGTAGACCAAGTCCTGCCAGTTTTGGGGGTAAATTCTTGTGTTTGAGTTTGTCAGCTAAGAAGAATAATGGGGTTGTTGGGAGTTCTAGTGAATGTTTGTTGAGTAATGGAGATGAGATTTCAAAGGCTGAGGAGCCTAGCGAGAAGCGTAGTATTGGGTTACGGCGACGTGATGCAGTGAACACTAGTAAACATTTGTGGGCTGGAGCAGTTGCTGCCATGGTGTCAAGGTTAGTGTTTTTTTCCTTCTGTAGCAGTGTTATAGATCTCTTCACTGTCGTATACTCTGTTTCCTAAATACTTTGATTTGCTGTACTTAAGCCAAGGGTATTTCGGAATAACCTCTCTACCTTTTCCATGAGCAAGGGCTAAGGTTCGAGTACACTTTACCCTCCTCACACCCAATGGCGGATTTAGTTCTTGCTTTTGATAGGTTGTTTATTTTATCGCACTATTGTGTTGTTCTTGTTCCTTTCTTGTAGGTTTTGAACAGTTTTCCTTGTTAGCTGCTTTATTTTCTTCACCATTTCCTTCTTCTTTGAGATTGGATTTGTTGCACTTGAGCTAAGGGTCTTTTGGAAATAGCCTCTCTACCCCGTGTGGTGGTGGTAAGGTCTGGGCACACTCTATCCTTCTCAAACACCACTGTGGGATTTGGGTTTGTTGATGTTGGGTTCAAAAAATAAAAATGTACTGCCTAGAATTTATACTTGGAACCTCATGGTGAATTTTGACCCCCTTAAACCACGGAGTCATCCTCTAGTCATGTGTTGAGGGAATTCAAAATCTGTATGTATATATAAATAAAAAATTTTAAAAAAATATCTTATATATATAATGTGATCTTTGTTGAGAGGGTTTGGGTGAATACCTTGCACCCTCCTAGATAACCGTGCTCAGACTCCATTTGTGGAATTACAATAAGTAACTTGTCGTTGTACACTAGAAGCAGATTGAACCTACTCAGAATTTCAAAATAATTATTGGAAATTTGTTGCTGATATGCTAAGATTAGGTGTATTATTTTGTGTTCAAAATGTTGTAAGTGCCACTTGGCAATTTATGATTAAATTTTGAGATAGAATATAGAGGGTGTATAAGAGGAAAAGGAAATTACTACTTCATGTAGGGGATAGAGTTTTCTGTACATCATTATCTTCCTTGAGACGCAGGACTAATTTGAATCTGCAATTTTTGGATGAGGAAAAATTACTGCAGCTAATGGTTTTTGCTAATTGGTGTCATTCTTATCTGTATAGATCATTGGGTCATCATAATTTCTTAGTCTTAGAAGGATTTTTCTTCTTTCGAGTGGAGTGTCTTAATACAAGGAATTCCACTGTTAGGGAGATTACAGTACAAAATGATTGAATGCATCAGAGTTACAACTTACAACTTGTAAGTTACAAGTACCCATATAATGGGAGAAGTATTTATTTTCTTGATAAAGAAGGGGTGTAGTAATTATAATCTATAAATAGTTATCGTACTTTCAGGAAAATTAAAACTCAAAACCTCAAGGAGTTTCAACAGCTCAGCTGTGACACTTTAGCAAGACCTCATGGAACAGCGCATATGGAAATTCATTCATGTCTTGCTCATGATTTTAGGCATTCAAACTAATTTGGATAAAACTTAGTTGTTATTTCAGTGAAATCATGTCTGGTGTTTCCAGGAGCCTTTTGTTAATATAATGGGACGGATGTGGAGGAGATATATATATAGCCGAACCAACTGGTTGGTTATTGTTTACTTTTGGTGTTCGCTCAGTAGAGTCGTTGCAGGATGATAGCTATTACATATATTGAGTAATTCCATCATTGTTTCGGGTCTAGTTGGCTGAACAATGACAAATGCCTTGTAGGAAGGAGAGACAAAAACAAGAAGTGATACAAACAGAGTTTAACTTGTCAATCTCCTATTTAACAGAGTGGATTTTCATTATAGCCTAGAGGAATTGTTACATAGCTGACGTTTTTATCGCTTCCTTGCATTTGATCTCCTATGTAATACTTAAACTGTGGTAGGGAATTTCCCATACTGCCTTCGAGGTAAAACTGCTTGCCATTAGCCTTTTTTCTTCCTTATGAACATTTTAAAAGAAAGGGCAATGATCAGGGCTAGATGACGAGTTCTTTAACTATATATAAGGAAAATTTTAAAATAGCTGAGGGCATTGTTTGACCCACTGTTAGGATTTCATTTTCTTGTCTTTTTCTTGCTGGTAACTCTTAAGTGGCTCTTAGGAGGTTTTCCCCGGGATTTTGAGCATTCATATGTTTTGGCCTCATAAATAAGTACAAAAAAGCACCCGGTGGTCAATGAAATGGGTTGAGAACCATGAGCTCTAAGGTCTTAGATGCAAATTCCAGTAGAGACAAAAAACGCTAGGTGATTCTTCCCATCTGTTCTAGCCTTGGTGGACAAAGTTACCTGGTGTAGGTGGGAGGTAGTTATCCCGTGGAGTTAGTTGAGATGCGCGAAAGCTGGCCCGGACAACATGATCATTGGGAAAAAATTAACCAAGTGTGAATAGAAAAAGCAGATTTAAATTTTCAAAGCTATATTAGTGTAAAAGAATTAAGAATGTATAAACTGGCTTATTTGTTTAATGGCGGTCGACTGTCTCTCTTGGTGTTGGTTGTCAGTGAAAGCTTCCAGACTTGCCCACAATACCCCCATATCTTTACTGCACTTGAAAGTTTGAAAGCTAAGAAACAAGGACCGTGCCATGAAGTTTCAAATGCATGTCTAGAAATAACTGTGAATCTGAGGTACAAAGGATGAATATATGGATGAATATCAGGTAGAAAGGGGTCGACTTCCATTAACTTCAAAACAACAAAGCTGAGAGGCTTGAATTTTCAATTTAGGATATGGATGAAGTGTTAGAAAAACACCATGTAAGGGGTGGTTTCTGTAAACTGGTGTTTTACTTGTATAAGTGCTGGGAAATGGACAAGTCCAGGGTCAGTGCATCCATTAGGCCACTTAGGCAATTGCCTTAGGCCACATTATTAGGCCACTTGAAAGCATAAAAAGGGGATACAAACCTATAATTTTGAGAAAAAAATAAAGTACGAGTATTGGAATATTCCCTAATTCATAATTGTCACTCAGACATTGATGATTTTGATTTATTTTCTGAATTTAAAGTGTTAAGAGAGATAGTAAAAGTAGAAGATAATATTGTGGTTGATTTACTAGGACCCAAAGGTGTGTAGTGGTCAGTCTACTTGAGAACTTGAGGTCTCAGGTTCAAATACTAGCTAGTCTCAGGTTCAAATACTAACAGAGGTAAAAAAACATCAGGTGATTCTTCTCATCTGTCCTAGCCTTGGTGGACAGAGTTACTTGGTATTTATTGCTGGTGGGAGATAGTAGATACCTCGTGGATTTGGTCGTACTGCGTCAAAGATGGCCCGGACACTACGGTTATAAAAAAAATATTGTGATTAATGTACTGAATTTGATAAAATGTCTCAATTCTTTCCCAAATGCCTATATTGCTTATAGGATGATGTTGACAGTTCTTGTTACAATTTTCTTAGCCGAAAGAAGTTTTTTAAAATTAAAATTGATAAAGTCTTATTATCACTTCTTAAAGTCTGTACATGCACATCAAACTGGGTTCGAATTTCAGCACAAAAATATAAAAAGTGTGAAAACACCTCAGAACTATTTTTCGTAAAAGAGAACCATGTCATTCGAGAATAGTCATCAACAAAAGTAACAAAATATCGAAATCCAGTTTTAGAAACCACTGGACAAGGATCTCAAACATCAGAATGAACTAACTCAAAAGGAGCAGTGGCTCGTTTATTGACTCTTGGACTGGAACTAAGATGATGGTGTTTAGCAAACTGACAGGACTCACAATTGAATGAGACATCAGAAAACTGAGGACACAATTTCTTGAATACGGGAAAAGAGGGGTAACCCAGCCTACAATGTGCTTCAAATAGGGTGGCAACTACAGGGCAAGCAATGTGTTTTGGTACTTGTGTATCAAGAATGTAGAAGCCTCCCGATTCAAGTCCTTTACCAATGATTTCTTCGTCACAAGATTCTGAAACATGCAATAATCAGGAAAAAATGAGACAATAATTCATTCCACGGGTAATTTTACTAATAGAGATCAAATTAAAGGATAATTGAGGCAAACTAAGAATATATGACTATAATAGTGAGGGTGTAGGTCTAATTGTTCCAGTCCCAACCACTTACGGAAGTTGAGCCATCAGCTAAGGTAACAGGATTAGAAGACTTTTGTGATTGGCATGTAGAGAAAAGAGCAGAATTACCTGTCATATGATCTTTGGCACCAGAATCAATAACCCATTTGGATGAAAAGGTAATAAGGCATGTTTTGGGTGTACCTGAATTGGCACTGGCAACAATGGAATTAGATTGAGATGATGAATGCTGGGATGAATTCTGGATTAGTTGAGCATATTCCTCAGCAGATATTGTAATAGATTTTTCAGAGGTCACATATGTTGATGTAACATGAGCATATTAATTTCTCTTCAATCTTCGACAATCACACCTGATGTGGCCTGGTTTATGACAATAGTGACAAATTATTCCTCCTGTTTCCGAATCACGAGTGCCATTGTAGTTGAAACCTGAATTTTGATTGCCATCATTTCTTTTGTGTTGTTTCCCTACTTCTGATGAGTTACCACGACTCATAAGAGCACTGTTTGGTTGAGCAAGTTGGGATGGTGATGAATTTTTGTAGGAAGAACTCTACTAAAGGCCTCTTGAAGAGAAGAAATTTCGGATCCTGAGAGAATCTGTGACTTGATTGTCTCATATTCATATGGAAGACCAGCAAAAAAATTCATCACAATCATATTTTCCCGCTGAGTTTGTTGTACTGACACATTTGTACTAAAAGAAAGTAATGTATTTAGGTCTTCATAAGTATTTTTGAAATTCATGAAGTACTTGGTAAGAGTCTTGTCACCCTTATCTGCCCTGTAAAATGCTTTAGACACATCACAAGTATGTGAGATATTTTCCTCCCCAGAATACAGAAAATCTAAATACTTTATCAATTCTTTAACAATGTGGCAGTGAGTTACCATACCAATTACCTCACTATTAACAGAATTACGAATTTGAAGAAATTAAATGAGCATCCTCTCGTGCGCATACTCGTTTGGATTCATCATCCTTAGGAGGGTCATCTGTCAAATGAACATTCTTGGCAATTCTTAGTAAATACAATTCAATGGTCTATCTCCATTTTAGATAATTAGTATCATCAAGTTTGTGATCCGTGATTTTTGACATAATTGGAATTACTTCTGATAGATTCCCAAGTTTCTTTTCACCGTTAATTATTTTTATCAACAAGAATATATCTCACACAACTCATAAGTGAAAAATAACTGAGAACAGTAGCTGTTAGGCAAACCGTGGCTTCAGAAAATCCAAACAACACTTGATGGACTGAGTGTTGTTAGGAATGGACAGATCGTCTCTCTGCAATGCTGGAGGAAGTTTTCCGATCATCGACTGCCGTCTCACGCGCTCCCACGTGTCAGGGCGTGGAATCTGGCCGAAATTTTCAGCCGGCACATGTGACTCACACATGCTGCTCCCTATGGCGCAGATGACTGATCAGCGGAGGCGATCCTTTTCTAAGTGGCTGTGTCGACCGGTGATGCTCTAGTGATGGTGAACCCCCTTCCAGCAGCTTTCCGACAGACCCACCTAACTCAGATTTTCCGACAGCTTTCCGGCGTCTCTAATACCATGTAATTGATAGGAAGAATAGTGAATTGATTCTTGTATATTATTCATCTAGGCATTGGTATTTATATACTTCATATAGCTTATACATGGTAAGTCTAAACTAGAAAAAATATATATACAATCAATTCCTAATTAATACCGAAATATTTTCTTCCTAACTAGTATTATTCTGTAACACTTCTCTTGTACTCTCTCTCCCCATCTATCTCTCCCTCCCTCTCTCTCTCTCCCTCCCTCCCTCCCTCTCTCCTTTGGTGCCTCTTCTATCCTCAAAGCAAATAGTTAATGTTGCTTTATATGCTTGAGAATTTAGGTCTTTTTTTGATAAGGTAAACGTATTTCATTCATAAAAAAGACATACAAGGACTAAATTGTAAGGTAAAGAATCTAAAAATTTGACCCTCTACAAAAATCCACCCATTCTTCTATACAACTTGGAGCTTTATGGGTGCACCAAAAGAAAATAAGCGACCCGAGGCTATTCCTCATTTGAGAAAAATTCGACTCCACCCCTCAAAAGCTCTCCTATTTCTTTTTTCCATATAACACACATTAAAAGGCCTTAAGAATTTAGGCCTTATACCTTGTTGAATATTTGATGTGCACAATTGGTTGCATAAAACTTGAATTTTATTACAGCCAAGTAAGGACCAACTTTGGTCTTACACTTCTTTACCCTCAATGTTTTCTCACTCACATTCTAGCAACCTTATTGGTATCTTTCTATTGTTTTTCACTTGCTTTCACACTTCACTTGATGACTCCATTCTTACTTGCTTGAGTGGGGTAGAAATAGCTATGTTACATTCAACTTTCTTGTACCAACTGTCTTTGGCGTAGTATCCTATCTTTCCACAACTGTAGCACTTTTTCTATTGTCGGTTGTTGAAACCTTGGTCTGCTAGCTATTTTGATGCTGATTCTTCTGGTCTCTCCTGGTCCATAAGCTTCTCTCCTTTTTTTTTTTTTTTGTTGGGTAGCTTGCTTTTTACTGAAGAGCACTTTATCTTCATCTTTTATAGGAAGACTTGATAATGACTTCTTCAAATGTCTTCATTTGCCAATAGACTTTGCAACTAAGATAAAGGTGGTTATATGGCCCAGCCGTATGTGGATATGACTATGACTATGCCTTTATACTTTGGCCTCTGACCATGAACTATAATTCTTCTCTTCCTTGTCTCGGTGAATTCATTCTCTTGATCTAATTTTGATATTTCATCACATAAGGTACCTCTGAGACGTATTGGTTGATTGTCATGTTCTGCTGCGAGACTTTCAAAAGTTCATTTTCAAGCCTTTGTAATCTCACATCATTCTTCCTGGTAAGAATTGTTTCCAGCATATCCCAAATCTATTTGGGTATTTTGATGTTTTTAATCCACTGTAAGAACTCATCTTCAACTGTTACAGTGAGAGCATACATGACCTTTGCAGCTTTAACACTTCCACCTGTGATGTTTAGCATCAGTTGTGGTGTAGTGTCCGAGTCACCAACATGGGATACTCCTGGCTGAGAGAATAATATTGTGCCATTGTGCTCCATGATTCATAGTTGCTTGCATTAAGCTTCTCAGTGTCATTGAGGGTGCTTGCAAAATTCACCATTGATTAGTGCCTCTTGAGCTGAAGCCCCTGACAGTAGCTTGTCGGATCTCCCTTGAATTGCTCTCTCTTGATCCACCAGGCTCACAACTTGAAACTTTTTCTTTGCTAAGGAACAGCTTCGGTTTTACACTTCTAAACCTACCTTGCTTCTATGAAATATGTAATCGGACAGTTCCCCGTAATGAGTATCGACATGATGTTGTTTGTTCCTAAATATAGTTCCATTTTTATTGAGAAAATTACAAAAAAGTATGCATAAAAAACATACATTGCAATTTAATGGCCCAAAACATACATTACACTCCAAAACTTGGGATTGACCCATAACTGTAAACTACCTTTTTTCCAGTTATATAAGGAACAATGACAAATTCCCAACTAGTTCTTCACAATTCACTTTAATTGTCTCCAAAAAACTTCTTGCACATTTGTATTCAAGGTGAATTATATACAATGCAACTCGAAAACTTATACACATCAACAATTGATGAAAGTTTTTTTGTTGGTAATTTGAGGTTCTAATTTTTTTTTTTGTTGGTAATTTGAGGTTCTAATTTTTTTTTAGTGGGTATAGTTACAAAAATCAGTTATGTATAGAGGAGCACATATTTGAAATTTTAGATGATTTGGTGTAGTTTTGAAATGTTTTGGTGCTTGAATTTATGGAAGAAGAGGAAGTCTGTTTTTTATATACATTTATATACTATACTGTTTCGATTATTGATTTGGTGTAGTTTTGAAATGTTTTGGAATGAATTTGGTGTTTGAATTTATAGAAGAAGAGGAAGTCTATTTTTTATATACATTTGTATACTGTATTGTATATTGTTGTATATACAATACAATTTTTTTATTTAGATTATTGTTTTGATATAGTTTTGAAATGTTTTGGAATGAATTTAGTGCTTGAATTTATGGAAGAAGAGGAAGTCTGTTTTTTATATACATTTTTATATTGTATCGTATGTTGTTATATATACAATACAGTTTTTTTATTTCGATTAGTTTCTCCTTTATCTTCATTTTATACACACTTATACGGGGTAGTTACATTGTCTAAAAATTCTATATATATTTGTATAATTTTGTATATTATTATATAATTGTATATACAACATTATGAAAAATTGTACGAGGTGTATAATACATTCATATACAATACTGTACAATATTATATGAAAAATTCGATTTGTGTTCTTTCTTGATTTCAAGCATCGATTCATTAAAAAACACCTAAAAAGCAGTACCAACACCCAAATTTTAGATTTAATTTCCTCAAAACATATTGATTTGGTCTTTCCCTTGTCTGAAAAAATGTAGCTCCATAAGGTCCAGCAGCTGCAGCATTTGGTGGTGGTATTTGACCTTTAATCCCTCCATTTTTGTCCACCATCGCTGCTCCATCAATACCCAAAAAACCCAAAGGGTGTTTTCTCTTTTTTTGGACCCCCCCCCCCCCCCCCCCAACCAAAAAAAAAACAAAAAAACCAATCTTCTAAAACCCAATCCCAAACTCTGATTAAAACAGACAAAAATTGCACCACCACCACAATGATGTATAGATTCAATGTACAAGAGAATAATAATAGACTCATACATCAACCCCATACTTCAACTCGATACTACATTTTATATTAGATAAGCGTTTATTAAAAGCAGTTTATATTGTTGTTTCTCATTAAGATAGTAATATTGCATTTGCTAAATAATAGTTTTTTCTGCTTAAGCTATATAATGATTTGCCTTTTATATTTTGATGTTGATACTAGCTTTCTAACAGATGCAATTTGTATATCACAGTTGTATATTCATGTATAGTACATTGTATAGAAATGTATACAGGTGCAATCTGTATATTATGCTGCATATTCATGTATAAACTATATTGTAGATTGTAGTATAAATTTGTAAGACTCCTATCACTAAGAAATGATGTACTACCCCAAAAGTTTGATGTATATATGTTTTGATGTCGATATTAGCTTCTAACAGATGCAGTTTGTATGTTACAGTTGTATATTCATGTATACTGCATTGTATAGAGACGTATACAGATGCAGTCTGCATATTAAGCTGCTGATTAATGTATAAACTACATTGTGTATTGTAGTATAAATCTGTAAAACCCCAAAATTATTAAGGAACAATGTATCACCCCAAAAGCCTAATAAAGTAAAATAAATTCAAATAAAATGACAAAAGTGAAAAACGTAAACAAACAAACAACCACAATAGGAACACGAAAAATAAAAAATACCAAAAAAATAAATCATAATTGCGAAAAGACAACGACAATCGCAATATTAAAAATAAAATAAAGTGACGATAACATCTTGAAAAAGACCGAAAACACATTCAAACGCAAAAACATAGCAGGAAATTTCATTTTTTTTAAAATCATTAAAATACAGAAAATAAATTTGAGAGTAAAATCAAAATCGCAAGACCAAATAAACAGAGAAATATACCTTATAGAAGAACTAAAACGTAAAATCAAAGGAAAAAGGGACCTCAAAACATCAATGATGGACGAGAGAATTACTTGGAGAATATGTCAAAGGAAATCGTGAGTGAGAAAAAAAAATAAATCTTTGGAATAAATAAGTAAATAAAATGCATTAAATGAGCAGCGGGCTACATCTTGTAAAGTAACATTTTGGGCATGTACAATTGGGCCATTTTGGGTAATGTAATATATAGTAGGCTATATTTGGTAAGTGTAACATTGTTGGTTGCACTTTTATGTAATTTTCTCTCTTTTATTTAATATCCTAATTACTTCAAATGTGAAGTTGTAAAGTTAAGAAGAACGAAATTCTTAGAACTTATTTTTTTCGAGAAATAAACAACCAAATAGTTTGCCGAGTTCTATGTATAAACTCTTCTAACCGACTCAAATTTTTCGGATTAAATTTTGTAAATTTAGTCTAGAAACAACTATTGAAGTAATTTTTTTCATGTAAACTTAAGCCAAATTATTATTTTTTATACATCGTTAAATTATATTTATTAAAGATGATGTTAATTTATTCGTTACTTAATGTCAATTGTGACATAAGCTGACTTGTATTTGGATCAATGTAATAAAATTTTGATATAATAAACATTTTTTAGTGTTAACAATATTAAGGGCATTTTGATCATCTTAACTGAAAAGTGTGCTTATCAACACTTATTAACCAACAGTCTTCTTATTTTCATCTCCAACACTTGTATAGTTCTATCCAGACATGTAGTTGCTTATCCTTAAATTCAGCTCCAATATTTAGACAGTGTTTTTAGCACTTAGTGCTTAAAGCTACTTAGTAGGCATATTTGGATATTAATTTGGTTGAAACTTGAAAAGAAAGATTTTTTGAAGTTGTCTTTTGGACATGCATTTCATTTGGAAAAACGACTGAATTAACACTTACCCCCAACCCCTCCACCACCCCCCCCCCCAAAAAAAAAAAAAGAAAAGGTTAATGGTGACTAACATAGAAGTGCTAAATTCCTATCTACCATATCTTATTAAAAGAAACTCAATTCCATTCTGCTATTAAATAAAAGGTGCTTTCCATGTGTTGAGAATTAGAAGATTCTGATTCTGATTAGCCATACAACTGATACTTGTGCGTCTTAATTCTTATCGCTTGTATGGTAGAGGAGGATTACAAACTGATCCTGTAATAACTTTTGGAAAAAATAGTTTTTCTTTGTGCACTTGGCTTTGAAGTTCCATCTACTCCGGAGAGATATGCCATCCCTTCAAAGTAACCCCCAACAGCCGCAAAAGAAAAAAAGGGAATAAAGGAAGGGGAAATTAGAAAAGAAAATGATTGAAGTTAGGAGACATATTTCCTAGTCTTTTTCCACAAAATGGTCTTTTTTTGCCAGACGTTTGTCCTCGATAAGAAATCATCGAGGTAGTTCTTAAGAATTTAGCACAGGTAATTTGAAGATAAGAAACGGTTACCATATGTGGTCCAGTTAAAATGGTATTGTGCTTGAGATTAGATGTAGAATATAAGAAGTCATCCATTGGTTGGATATTTTCATGTCTTTTACGCTAAATGAGAAGAATAATCAGTTAGCAATATTATCCGCGTTTATACTTGGATATTTTATTAAAAGCTAGTTGTACCTGTGTCCCATATCTTCTACAACAACAATAACAAACATGCTGCAGACCTGAACTAGTTAGATTCGGCTCACACCAGTGGAATTATGCCATACCTTCTAGCATATATCAGTTATGATATGGGTATATTCTTAAGAAGTTGTCATCTGGGTTGCAGTGTGTCCCTTGGAATTCAAGCAACCATTAGAAGTGATCAGTGCGTGCAGAAATTTGGCTGCTCCTAGTCCTTCATGCTGTAGCTCATTAAATGCCTATATTGCTGGGATTCAGAAGCAGATGTTGATTACAAATCGACAAGCAATTATATGTGCTTCTGCTTTTGGTTTTATGTTACAGAAGGCCGGGGTCATGACAAATGTTTACGAGCTTTGTGATGTTGACTTGAAAGACTTCAGTCTCCAGGGTGATTGTTCACTTTTTAATATTATTTTTCAATCTCTTGTTGATTCCTATTGTTTTTAATCGATGTTTGCTTTCGTTGTGATTGGCACCTGTTAATGGAGCAGCATATGGGCAAGAAGGTGCAGGTTCTCTCTGTCATTTTGTATTCTTTTCGTTTTCTGATTTGCCGTCGAGAAATATTTATTCATCTGGTTTCGCCCTTGTAGCATAAAATATTCAATTAATAAATTTTCATACATAGATGATTGGCAAAAAGTTGTTATGGCCCCCAGAAACTCTGAAATGGTTATGCTATCATACAGCTGTGGTTACAACCAATACATAGTTCCTAAAGAACTTGGAATTTTTAGATTTATTGATAAATTGCTCTTTTTGTTACTGTTGCAGGACTCTCCCCTTTTTCTATCTGCCATAATGTCATAATGAAAATTTAAAACTCCTGCTGTTTGTCATGCCCACTATAGTTATTACCTCTTCCCATAGCCCTGTAACGGGTTTTTCTCCTCACATTAGAAAACATTTAGTACCATTGAACTGTAAGTTGAACTGAGTTTCTTTTTCCCATTTTCTCGTTAAACTGAATTTAAACTTTGGCATCTTAGTGATGAGAATATGCATAATTGCTCTATTGTATTGTTCAAGTATCATGGTACTTTAGAATAGGTTCCCTACAATACCTTAGTGGTCATCATAAGCAGCGGCGAATCCAGGATTCCAAGATGATATTACTGAGAGGTGGATTAAATTTTTATTTGATGTGTTTATCCTTGAACCCGTTACACTTTTGAAAATATATGTTCATTTTCTTTCTGCAGTTCCAGTGATTTCTAATGTGTATACTAATATACTATACCCTGTGTCAAAAAGTTTGTAAAGAAACGATAAATAACAAGATCAATGTGGAAGTTGAACCCCAACTTCACTTGTAGAGTGGCACCCAATTACATTGCATCATAAAACTTTGAGCTTTGGTGCACCCATATATTTTTAAGTTGTTCTAAAGAAATACAGCATTGCTATACATAGTATAAGAACAGGAGTATGGTTGCACGTGACTCCATGCTCCTCCACACAGTATTTCGGTTAGCTGCTGATTTCATATGCTTAATTGCACTAATGGTCACTCAGCTTGTAATATAATTGTAGTAAAATCATCGAACTTATTTTTTTAACGACAAAAGCGCTCGACTTTTAATTAATTTCTTAAGATATCATTCTAGCTAAATTCAGTGAAATTGGTTGGAAATCATCCTATTTCATTAAATATTATCTTAAACTAGAAAAGTTACATAACCCAAAACTAGAAAAGTTACACGGCCCAAGTAAATTACCTCGACCTGGACGCCAACTGGTGGGATTTTAAAACCCATATACTTACGTGTGTTTAAAAGCCCATATTTTGACCAATCAGTACATAGAGACCTTTCAGGCGCTTCAATTAATTTCTGAAATTTAACTTATTAGCAGATCTTCAATTATTGAAAAGATTGAGGTCTCAAACTAAAATTTGGAGATGAAATGTTGAATTTGTGGGGGTGTAGAACACTTAAATTCTAGAAAGAAAAGCACGTGGAAATTTGAATGCCAAGTTGCTGAAATTTTTATTCTGATTGATCCTACCTTTGGAAGGAAAAAATGTTGATTTGGAACAAAAATTATGGAAGGAAATCTTTTTGAAATTGTGAAGGATTTTTTTCGGAAATTGTGGAATGAAAATATGCACAAAAATAAAATAAAATAACAAGGAAGAAGTTAATGCAACATCCAAGGGTGTGACTTAGTATTCAATGAAATAGGTGAAAACCATGTGATCAAATCATAGCAGAGACAAAAATGGTAGATGATTTCTTCTCTTCTATCCTAGCCTTGGTGGATAGAGTTACCTGATACCTATTGTTAGTGAGAGGTGGCCAGTGATTGGTTTTTCTTGGAATTAGTCGAGGTGCGCGCAAGTTGGCTTGGATACCATGGTTATCCAACTAAAAGCTAATGCAGGTGGAAGGCTATTAATTGTTGTTGGGTGGTATATAAGTCGCGACCATGTCAAAAGGTTGTTCAAGGTTGAGTAGATCAGGCGTTGGGTTTTGGGTCCGTTAAATCTATTTGGTCGTGGAGCTTTTATAGTTTAAATTATATTTTAAATTAAATTGGGTGATTTCTAGCCAAAGGCTTACGATTAAGTCCCTAGGGAGGTTCTTTGGAGGTGCTTGGAGGTTGGAAGTGTTCCGGTGGCATATAATAGGTTGGTTAAGGACATGTACGACGGAGCCAAGACTCGTGTTCGGACTGTCGGAGGAGATTCTAAGCTGTTTTGATGGAGTTGCATCAGGGTTTGACCCTTGGCTCCTTTTTTATTTGCCTTGGTGATGGATGTTTTGACGCAAAAAATTCTAGGATAGGTGCAATGGTGTATGTTATTTGCGGATGATGTAGTTTTGATTGATGAGACCTGCGGAAGAGTTAATGCTAAGTTGCAGGTTTGGAGGCATACTCTAGAGTCTAAGGAGTTTAGGTTAATCAGGACCAAGACGGAATATTTGAAGTGTAAGTTCAACGTGGTGGCACATGAGGCTGACGTGATAGTGAAACTCAGGCCTTCAAAAGAGGGATAGTTCAAGTATCATGGGTTTATGATACTGGAAAATGGAGAGATTGATGAGGATGTCACTTAGTGTATTGGTGTAACGTGGATGTAGTGGGTGCTCACATTCGGAGTTTCATATGATAAGAATGTGCCTCGTAACTTAAAAGGAAAATTTTAAAAAGTGGTGGTTAGACCTGCTATGTTGTATAGGACAGAGTGTTGGTCAATCAAGAACTCTCACATTCAAAAAATGAGGATGCTACAATGGATGTGTGGGTTTACTAGGAGAGATAAGATTAGAAATGAGGTTATTCGTGATAAAGTGGGAGTGATTTCGGTGGAAATCAAGATGTTGAGATGGTTTGGGCATGTGATCAGGAGGTGCATGGATACCCCTGTGTGGAGGTGTGAGAGGTTGGCTATGGATGTATTCAGACGAGGTAAAGGTAGACTGAAGAAATATTAGAGAGAGGTGATTAGACATAACATGGAGCATTTATAACTTACTGAGGATATGACGTTAGATAGAAATGTTTGGAGGATGCGTGTTAGGGTAGAAGGGTAGGTAGGAGTGCTTTGTTTTGTTAGTCGTGCAATGCTTGGAGTCGTAGTGCAACGCTCGGAGTTTGGTTGCTACGAGTAGATTGATTGTAGTATTATGTTATGGTAGTTTTGTTTCTGTTATTATATGTTATTTTGTTACTAGCTATTTTCCTTGTTTTTGTATCTTTTCTGGATGAGGTTTGTCAGCCGAGGGTCTAACGAAAATAGTCTCTCTACCATACCCTTAAGGTAGTGGTACGGGCTGCGCATACTCTACCCTCCCCAGACCCACTTTGTGAGAATATACTAGGTATGTTGTTGTTAGGGGTATACATTATAGTCGGGTTGGTTCCTTTTTTTGGGTTTCGGTTTAAGCATGTTCGTTCATTTTTTTTTTGTGGTTTGACTTGATTCCTCGGTTTGGTTTGGCTTGGCGATTTGGTTTGTACACCCGAGTTGTTGTTCTTGATGATTTCTTGCCAACTACACCGGATTGACAAGAATGATTTTTAGAAAATTAAGTTCGAAGTTGCTTGATATTGTGGCTAGAAAAAGAAGTTTGATGATTTCCCTGCAATTATACTACTATAAGTTGAGTGGCATTCCGTGCTAATACAAGGTATTGGTAAGAGCATGAACACTATGAAATTTAAGGCGTTCCTTACAATTTTTTGGGTAAAGGACATCAAAGACCAGTGCCATCTGGTCTATTAAGTTCAGCCATTGCTTTAGTAGGTTATCGCTGAATTTATACTTGGCAATTTCGATACTTCCTCAGTCGCCTTATAAATCAGTCAGCTATCTCCTCGTCAATTAGTATGTTATATTATTGGGTTAATCCTGCTTCCATATTCTAGAATTTGCATACATTCTACTAATGAGAAGTGACCACTTGAAAGGTTATCCTCAAGGTTTAGGGATGACTGGAATGTTATGCGTACAGCTGCAGTTGTTAGTGAGCAAACTGTAGTGCATTGCTGTGTTTGGCTGAAAATCTAAATTTAGCTGCATGTTACAATACTTATCAATATCTTGTCAATCTTGCTTTTGGCCAGTTTACAGTGGAATACTAGTATTTGGTGTGGAATGCGATTTAAGTTTTCTTGGGTTAGGTTGTACTGATTATGTAATTCAAAGTAATTGGCAGGGTGTTTGCTTCGAAGTTATCCAGCAGATCTGGTGTTTGACAACTCAACAGGTTTCAGCTTTACGTGTGACTTAAATGACAATATTGCTGCTCCATGGCCTTCATCATCGACAGCCACATCCTTGTCTCTTTGTGCTCCTGGTAATTTGACTGAACTTCACATTAATTCTGATTCTGTCAAAAAGGAGCTACTTTTGACACATAGCTCTATTATAAGTCGTCTTTGTTTTTATTGATTAAATGCCTTGATGAATCGCATCAATTTGCAGAGATGTCTTTGCCGGCACTACCAACATCAGAGACATTGGGAAGTTATTGTCAGTATCTTTCATTATCGACCTTGTTTTGCTTATTCCTGTGATGCCATTTATTTGCAAGGATCATCCTAGTAGGTTGTATTATTTGCTTACCTGCCAAGCTAGAATTGTATGCATCAACATCTAGTCTTAAACCAGAAATTATGTTAGCATTACTACTTGAACAATATTAGAAGTTCCAAACAGTGCAGTTTCAAACCGAAAAGCTCTCCTCATAATAAAACAATGCAGTCACCAAGTAAACCCATAAGTTCTCTTTAGAAGTAATGTCCTTTTCATTTTTCAAGGAACTTCAAGTTCTCTACCAGACCAAAACACCATACCCAGCATAAATGAAATCAAGAAAATATTCCCGACTATTGCGTCAAATTGCAAAGAGTGGAATTTTTTGGTACTATTTCAATTCCTACAACAAAGATTGAATGATGTTTAAAACTTAGCAGAAAGCCAGGAAGTACCTGAGGCAACTTAGGAAGTACCTGAGGCAACTTGCAGTTAGAAATCAACCACGACGGAATTTCTTGCGATCTGACATGTCTAAAGAGAGTTTGAAGTGTCATACAATTAAACTAAGTAAAAGAGTATTTTATTTTGCACTAATTAGAAGCAAAACACAAATTCATATCAAGTTGTGTAAGGTCATCAAAATCTTCTTCAACATTTACGGGAAAAAGGCTCACTTCGATAACAATCTTGAAGACAAACAAGAGCTTGCATTGATTTTGGAGTCAATGAACTCCTAAATGAATCAAGGATACGACTGCCGATGCTAATTGCACATTTCGATACCACACTAGAGATTAGAGTTTTCTACACATCACTAGACATCTCGAAAAGAACGTTACCTCTAAGAGCATGAACTTTCCATTATAAATATCAAAATCATCACCATTAGACTTTTGTTCATCACCAAGATATTTTTCCAACTCCGACTTACTGCCCAAACATATAGCATTTTCTTCTGTTCTCTCATTTCAAGCATATTTCTCATTTTTGTTGATTTATTGCTAATGGTAGAGCATGATGTATCAAATGTATCACTCAATGAATTAGAGAAAAAAATAATCCATGTCGAGATGTATTATGGAATTCTTTAGATACTTCTCAAGAAGGGAGCCTTGGAGTAGTTGGTAAAGTTGCTGCCATTATACATAGAGGTCATAGGTTCGAGTCTTTAAAACAACTTCTGGTAGAAATGCAAGGTAAAATTGCATATAATAGACCTTGTGGTTGGGCCGTTCCCCGAACCCCACGAATAGCGGGAGCTTAGTGAACCGGACTGCCTATTTTTTTTCCTTCTTAAATATAGATTTCATATAAGCCATCACTTTATCTTTTATTATCCTCCCTTTTCCTCTCCATGCATATTTTCAGTTTCGCCGCCAACATACAAAAGGTTGTTACGAGGATCTAAGAAGTAATAAAAAATTTATTCATTTTTTCATGACAAACTCTTCTTTCATTTTTTCCGCCATTCTTATCAAACTAGGATCATTAACTTCCATACATTTTTGAGATAAGGCACAAGTCCCCCCTAAACTATGCCCGAGGTTGCTATGAAACACTTAAACTTTACAAGCAATCCTATAACCACCTAAACTCATTTTTATATTTTTGTGCTTCTTTTATGTTGACATGGCTGCTGTATCAACACAAAAGAAGTACAAAAATATTTTGCTACTTGGCAGCTACATCAGTAAAAAAGAGCACAACAATAGAGAACAACAAATGAGTTTAGGGGGGGGGGGTAATAGGACCCTCATAAGGTTTAGGTGTGTCATAACCACTTCAGGTGTAGTTTTTTTTGGTGGAGAGGGGGGGGGGGGGAGTACTTGTGCCCACATTTTCTTAAATGATCGTGAAACTCAATTATGTTCTCAAAGTGAAGATTAGATGCGTGAAACCGAAACCTTCACAGTTAGATAATAAGATTTTGGTTAAATATTATCATGTTTCTCATATTTTTTCGATAATTACTTTTAACTACACCTGCAACAATTCCATCTTCACAAACATCGGTAGCAAGATAAATTGACAATCGACTATCTATGTTACTAGCTGGAATTTTGCCTATTTGATATAGGATACTGCATGACATTTTGAGACTACATTTGATTGGTATGATTTTGTGGATTGTCAACTTCTCTTGCTTTTAATGCTTGTGAGGATGGAAGTGTATCAAGTGTACTTGAAAAGTAATGTTTGGAAAAATTTGAGAAACACGGTAATATTTCTTCGAAGTTTTTATGATCTAATTATGAAGGTTTCAGGTTTGCTTTGATGACATAGTTTAACTCCACAATTGCTTAAAGAATGTATAAAAGTTAATGATCTTGGTTTTTCATGAAAGATAAACTTGTTTAAGTATTGGAGTGCCCCTGAAAAAATTAATAAGATGTCTTTGATTGCCTATATCTTAAATCTTTGTATTGAGTTAATCTTGAGGATATAAAAAGGGAGGAAAATAAAAAATGAAGAGGTGACTTATATAAAATTTATGTTTGAATATAGTTTCTATAAGATTCCATAATGCATCTCGACATACTTCTTCTTTCTCTAATTCATCAATTGAGACATCTTCTAATTCATCAAATGAGACATCTGATACATAACCTTAGGACAAAATCAAGAAAAGTGAGAAATAATGTTGAAATGAAGAGGAAAAAACAAGATACTAGATGTTCGGGTAATAAGTTAGAGTTGGAAAAGTATCTTAATAGTAATGATTTTAATATCTCGTTATGGTAAAAGTGAATGCTCCTAGGTGTAAAGTTCTTACTAAGATGGCTCGTGATGTGTTGACAATTTCAATTTTTAGTGTGGTATTGGATTGTGCATTTAGTACTGGGACTGTACTTTGATACATTTAGTTCATTTACTCTGAAATTGGTGCAAGCTCTTGTTTATCTTCAAGATTGGTATCAAAGTGAGCCTCTTCCGGTTAATGGTGAAGAAGATTTTGATGAACTTATGCAACTTGGTCGATATGATTTTGTGTTTTACTTCTAGTTAATGCAAAATGATATTTTTTTACTACATTTAATTAAATGACATTCCTAAAGTTGGCAAGAGATCTGCTCGTTCTTGATTTCTAGTGGCAAGTTTCTCGAGTAATTTCTGCTAAGTTTTACACACAATTCACTCTTTGTTGAAGAAATTGATTGAAGAATTCCACTCTTTGCATCTAAAGAATTAGTTGGGAAGATTTTCTAGATTCTCTTTTGTTGGTTATGGTGTTTGGTTCAAAGTTCGAAGTTCATTGAAATAAACATTGCTTTTGAAGAGAAATTATGGTTCAGTGACTGCACTATTTATTATGAAGAGAACTTTTTATTTGGTAAAAGCATTATTTATACTTTAAATATTAACCTGGTTGTAATATCAACATATTAAGATCAAATGTTAATGTCGGGATCCAAGCCTACTCCCGGGGCATGACTTGCACCCGAAGTCACTACTGGTCCGAGCAAACCCTTGGTCTAGCATACTGCTAGAACACATATACTGAATAAATAAGGATAACTCTGAAAACATAAGTAAAATCAAGCTTTTAAAAACAAAGTAAAGTTACTTTTATAACGGTGACTTAAAGTCAAATTGAAAGCTGAATTGTTGAACTGGGCAATCAACTAATCATCTATGAAGCCTTTAATAACATAGCTAAATACTGTTTATTGGGACAAGGTTCTCGATCTACCTTTATTTGGAAAAACAGAACTACTGAGCTACTGTACTAGGCATAAACTAAGTCTTTTGAATGCTAGAGGACTCACCACTAGCTGAGGAGGTAAAATCTAACGGAGCGCCTGGTTACGAGCCTGAGCACATGAATCTGCATCATAAAACAATGCAGTGCCAAATGGCATAAGTACATGGAATGTACCGTATGTAAAATTGCTGAAGTGAACAACACTAACATCTGATAAAGCTGAACAACTGGATATGAGTACGATATATCAAGATCATGAAAAAATTGAACAATAAGGAAATAAGCATCTCGAATATCTGACTCATAACTCCAACTGAAAGGCTGAATCAATAGGATAAATTGAGTATCTAAATCATGAGCAATTGAGTAGCTAAGACTAAAAAATCAATAAACTATATGCAAAACATTATATAATAAGGTATTGGTGGCCTTGTGTCATATATCATATTTGGTGAAAAATGCTAAGTTCCTGTTTGGGGAGTTCTTCTGATGTCCAATTGTCGCCTGATTGGAGAGCCGTCCTACGCATTGCCAGGGAATAGGGCGTTACTGTAACTGTGGATCCATACTGAGCTCTTACCAGGGGCTTAAAGAGGAGTTGCCCGAACCTACAACATGATTCTATCCTACTCTAGCATTCTTAGTTTCGAGGCATGTGTTATTTGAATTCATACCTTTCTTGGTTAGCAATAATCCTCCCAAAATATATAATAAGCTCATACTATAACCTTTTTAACTGAAAACGTGTTCTAGAGCCTTAGCTCATTATTATATCATGTAAACATATTTCTGATGAGCCTTGTGCTCTAAATCATCCGAAAGATAATGCTGGTGAGTCTTGTGCTTTAAATGTTATGAAAACATGCTAGACTGAGTTATCAAGATGAAAAACATTTTCATTTAAAAACATATCAACATTCCTAAGAGTAATTTGTGAACATTCATGAAGTAGGACTTCATAATCATAGAATAGTAACATGAGATGAGTTTAAAGTTACCTGTTTGAAAAAAAAAAAAGAACATGAGATGAGTTTATATAGATAGATTTCATAAGATTCGAGATCGACTCCGTGAACATGAAATAGGGTATACAACTAAGAGATAGACTCAAATTTTGAAGTTCTACTATATCCATGAAAGATTCAAGGATCAATTCAAATCTCTAACTTTATTCATGAAAGAGGCTTAAATCACAAAACATACTTGTGGGGAAGAACAGAGTTCCCAAACTGAAGGTTCGCCTTGCATAACTTAATCAGTTCAAAATACTTGAAAAAGAATTCTATCCTTGAAGAAGTATTCAAAGAAATTCATTCTTGAACCTTGAGTTGAACTTTCTTGGAAACCTAGCGTAATTGTGTAAAATCTTGTTAGGAATTCGTAATTAATTATTAAAATAGCTAAGAACACTTTGAGATACATGAGAGAAACATACCTTGATGGGAGCATAAGGAGATGAGGGAAAACCAACTTAGGGTATGAAAGAAAGAGAGAAGAATAAAAAACTTTGGAGAAATGACTTTTTAAAGAATACTTTCAGGTTGAAATGCGGGTGGAAATGCATTTCCATAGAAATATTTGGCCCCACTCACTAAATTTGGTGATTAATGAGATTTGTAAAATAGTTGTTCCTGATTGGAGAAGAATCAACAAAATTGTAAAATGGTTATTCCTTTGGGGCTTATATTGCATGAAGAGAGGAGCAGAGATTGGTACAACTTTTAATGGCTCTTCGTGATGAGTTTGAGGGACTTCGAAGGCCTATTTTGGATCGTCATCCACTGCCTTCTGTTGACTCTGTTGTTAGTGAACTTTTGGCTGAAGAAATTCATCTTAAGCCTTCTATTGTAAAAAGAAGGTTCTCCAGCCTCAAATCCATCAGTCTTTGCCATGCCTCCATGATCAAATTTAAATTCTCAAATAAGGCCTCATGGAACTATTGCTCGTGATGAATATGGGTTTTGTAAACATAGAGGTCATTGGAAATTACAATGTCCAAAATTAGGTAAGGAAAGCAGTAGCATGCTCAGCAACAGCCCCATCAACAGTCTTATCAGTGGACTTACCGTTCATCGGCTCCTCATAATGGACTTTCTCTTCTTCCTCACCATCATAATGCACTGGCAA
>JBDJHY010000087.1:16719517-16730111 GCA_039654485.1 Withania somnifera
TATAAGGAACTAGTACCCTCCATTTTGTGTATGGCCCAAGCAGCGGCTGTTTTCTATGGTGTATACGACATATTAAAATCAGCTTATTGGCATTCATCCGAAGGCCAATAAAGAACAGAGTATACGAATCAACAGGAGCAGAGTTCAATGCTTTTGACCGGCTTGAGTTGGGACCTATGAGGACCTTACTTCATAGTGCTATAGCTGGTGCTCGTGCTGAAGCCGCAACCTATCCATTTGAGGTCATTAGAAGGCAACTTCAATTACAAGGCCGAGCATCTAAACTGAGTGCCTTGGCAACTTGTGCGAAGATTGTTGAACATGGAGGTGTTCCAGCTCTATATGCAGGCCTAATCCCTAGTTTACTACAGGTACCAGATACCTGTGTAACCATGCCATTATGTTTAATATACTTTTTTCATTGGAAAATGTCTCATTTCATTCTCAGAAACTGAATATTGCTATTCTTCCCCATCGTTGTGCTCCTTGATAAGCATCTGGAAGTCAGAATATTTCACTAGGTTAAGATAGTCAGTTAATTAGAACAAGTATTATCAGCTAAATTTAACTCCTTTCTCCAAATGAAGAAGACAGTATCTATGAAGAACGCTCGCAAGAGGGGAAACTAAGCAAACAAGATTCCGGATGTTGGTCTCTATATTTCCCTTCCTTTAACTGGATAGACCTTTGTCTAACTTTTTCTTTAAATAACAGAAAAGAGTACTTCATTCAGAGCTAGAGAGATTGCCATATTTCAATTCAGTTGACTTACATATGTATATACTTGCAGTATTCACAATTTCAAGCATACTGTTGAGGGATAGAATTCAGTTTCTTCTTTTCAGATCTCTGTAACTATCAAGACTTTCCCATTCTCACTTGTCATGTTCTGAATCTTCAGGTTTTACCTTCAGCCTCCATAAGCTACTTTGTCTACGAGTTCATGAAGATTGTTCTCAAAGTGGAATGAAGGACATTTATTGCCAAGTAGTGAGGTACAGAAGCATTGTATTACAATCTTATTCATCTCATTTTGTTAAAGAGGTGGAGTTTAGTTTGTTGGACATGGAAGCTAAACTTTCTCTCAACACTTGATATGAAGTTCTTAGCTTAGACTCAGGCTCACTCAACGCTATATTTTACTTTTCTCTGTCAGAAAAGAAAAAAAAGGTTTATTAGACATAGGCTGGCGTGTTATTGAAAAAGAAAAGGTTCATCAAATGATAAAAAAAAGCTATATGAACAAAATCCAAAGGAGGGTAGTCCGGTGCACTTAAAACTCCTGCTATGCGCGGGGTTTGGGAAAGGGCCGGATCACAAGGATCTTTTGCATGTAGTCTTACTTTACATTTATGTCAGAGGCTGTTTCCACGACTTACCTTACAAAAACATAAGGAGATAACATCGAGATCTTAATCGTAGTTCATCAAAATGAGTTTTGAGGTCTTAATCGTGGTTCATTTACTTTATCTTTACCTTGGTTGAAATAATTATAGGTGTTAATGGACCGATTTCACTAGCGGTATATCGATTATCATGAGGAACGGGTGTATAGTACTGATTATTTGAAAATTCTGAACTTTATAGTCCCTTCATTTCAATTTATTTGTATCGAATTGTCTAGTTTTCAGTTTTAACCAATAATTTGGATGGATTTTGATGTGGGTTGAGAACTAGTTCTTGAATTCAATTTCTAGTGGTGTTAAAGATACTAGGTTATTTCGTTCAAGTTGCTCTATACATATGTTGGTGGTGAAATATAATAGATATTTTAAAAATTTATTCGAGATGCATGCAAGTTATTAATATACCACAATTTTTCCTTCTTTCCTAACATGTTCGTAAACAATTTCAGTTTGGCTATTAAAATTACGAGGGGTCTAAAGCATGTAAATGAAATTCTTCATTGGTATATGAGACATTATATTCACATATAGAGTAAGTTTAATGCAACCTCCTTAAATTTTCACGAGTTGGAAAACAATATCATTAATTCATTCTCGCACGTTTTGAAGGTGACAGATAACAAGTCAATTGCAAAGGTAAAAGGAAAAAAATCATTAGATTTTGTGTAAGAAAAGGAGAAAGTAAATTATTCGGCAAGGAGATATATCTAAGTCCATGATATCAACATTTAAACATTGAAGTTTCAGTGTTTATGTTTTGAGTTTTCATTTAAACATGAACTTTTATGTCTGAGTTCCCCAAGGTCAGCATTTAAACGTTGAATTTTTTTCCTCTTTATATAGCATTAGCAATAGCAATAGCAAAATTCTATCCCTCGAAAAAATTACACCGTCGTTAAACCAACTTACTACTTTCTTCATTCATTGTTATATGTTCAATACTAAGTGGGAAGCCGGTGAAGTTTTTTGGGGGGTGCTTTTATTCCAAAAGAAAGGACCCAAACTGTCCCAGTCCAAATATACAAAAACCCCGGTCCAAAACGAACCAGGTGAAAAAGAAACAAAAAAACACAAGTATAAAAAGGGTACAAAGTTTTCAAATTGACTCCTCCAAATCCCTAATCGCCACATCATGTCTTACTTGGGTGAGATTTTTTCGCTTACTTGTTCTCTGGGTGATGAATGTCCATGTTCTTCGTTTAATAGCTTGCAGAAGTAAGCTCAAATGCACTTTCCACACTTCATCCTTGTTGTTCATTTTCTCAACTTCTTTCTTCATGTTGTTGTGCAGGTGTGTTATCCATTTATGTAGTCCGGTTCCCATGGATGCCTTGCAGTGGGAAGCCGGTGAGGTGTTTGGTATAGAAGAATATTTTACTTTTTTTTGGTGGGTCAATCCTTTTATTGTCAGTCAATAGAATTTACAAAATATTTGGACCAGATCCAGAGTCTAAATCAAAAATTAAAAAGCAAAACTAATAACAAAGGGATAATAAAACGGGGAGACCAAGGAAGGGTTTCTTAGTCTTGATTTTTCAAAACCAAACCCTACCTCTTTGTAGCTATGTTGCCGCCCCGATATCTCTCACAATCATCGTTTTCTTCTCTTGCTCCTTGGGGTTATAAATCTGGTTTAGCTTCATGTTTGATTGATGATAGATCAGCTTTTAGAAGTTAGTCTTTACACTTTTGTTTTCTTTTCTTTAGATGTTTTCCCGGTTCTTTATTGTGAATGTTTCTTGTTTATAAGGATGAATAGTGGGTGAATTTTGAGAAAAAATGTGATAGATGTGTTGATATCAGCTTTCGTGAGTGGCAAACCTGTGATCGAGGTGGAAATGAAAGGTATTTTTTTTTTAATTACATGTTAGGAATTGATTTGAAAATTGTGACAGAGCGATCTGTCTATATCGATGTCAATGTTAAGTATTCTTTTCCTAAAATTTTCATAAAGGGTTTATAAAATCTCGATAAAAATTTTTAAAAAAATATTGATGAAAATTTTCTTTGGAGAATTATAAGATTTAACTTGAGAAAAAAAATATTGAGAAGAACTCATCTGGAGATCAAGAGTTAGGGAAATGAAAGAGAGGAAGTAAGGAAATGAAGTAAGAAGGGAAAAGGTAGGGCAACGTGTTGTCGCTATCAAATGATAAAGAGTGTATTTTATCTGTTTGAAATCGGTGTTATAATTTTAATGCTGCATAATTTGAGGTTTCTGAAAAGAATATGGAGACTGTAAAGAGAGCTATACAAAATCTTGAGTATATTTAGTACGGGACATTGTCCAAAAATGTGAAGAGGCATTATGTGTCATGACTTTGTGTTTCCGATTCTCATATTTATGGTGTTTGGTTTCAATATACTGATGAATAGTTGTAACACTGCTGGTTCTCAAAACAAGTAATAATAAATCCTTTACCATCTGATAGGATCTTTCCTATTCCCTAAATAACCTTGTCTTAGGCCACTTTGGTGGAAACAATCCAGTAGCGACAACACGTCACCCTTTCACATAAGATGAACTACATTTTCTATTTGCTCAGTTCCCCTCCTTTTTCCTAACTCTTCTCCAATTGAATTCTTCTCAATGATTGTTATTTCAAGTTCAATCTTAGGGAAAGTTTTCATTAATACTTTTGTATTTATTGAAATTCTTAAACCCCTCAATAAAGACTTTAGTAAAGAAATATTTATTATTGATATCGACGATATCCAAGGATAGACCACACTATTTTAGTGTGCAAATCAATTTCTTACATGCTATAAAGACTAAAAAAAAAGTTAAATAATTTTCATCTCAATCATAGGCTTGCCATTCACCAAAACTGATATTAGCACACTTGTCACGGTTTTTGTTTTTTTTTTTTAAATTACCTATTTTTAATTCTGATAGCTATAAACTTGGGCGGATTTCTACTCTTTTTTAGAGAAGTGATAATACTTTCTTGATTTCTATTTTTAGTATATCAGTCTTTGAATATATTAAATTTTAGGAAACATGTTTGCTCACAAGGAGCAAACTACTTACACTTAAATGTTCAATTACTTTAATACTCCCTTAAACAATTACATAAAATGTCAATTTTTTTTGGGCTGACGTAGCGCCCAATCAATTTTTTTTTATATACTTTTTGTTTATTTTGGGAAACGTTTAACCTCTCTTTTTTCTTCTCTTCCTTTTTTGCCCATCTTTTCTACTTTTCTTTGTTCTTTTTTATCCTAACTATTTTATCCGTTATTATTCATTTCTTTTATCCTCAAATCATATTATTTTCTATTTTGTTCTTTCATGATAATCAATTTTGATTTCTATATTTATATTTTTTTTCTTTTTTTGTTATTTATTTATTTCTTGTTCCTTTATAATTTTTTTTCTTTTTTAATTTTCTCCACAATCTAAGTCTATTGATATTGTTTTGTTGCTTTTTTCTTATTTTTTCATTTAAATTACTTAAACATTTACTTATTTTTTATTTTTCTTCTCCTTTTTTCTTTATTCTTTCTCCCTCTTCATTCATTTCTTTTCTCTCAAGTTATATTATTTTTTTAGTTTTTTTCACAATAATTTCTTTACTCAATTTTGGCTTTTTTTTAAATTTTATTTATTTTAATAATTAATTTTTTCTCCTTAATCTAATTTCATTCATTTTTTGTTCTTTTTTATTGTTTTTTTACTAATTTTCATTGAGATATACCTTAGTTTTTCGGTGAAATACTCGTCAGGCCTCCATAATTTTATTTCAATGTATTTATATACTGACATGATATCACACAGGATTGGGAAGTTCTTATGTATCAAAAAAGACTTTCAATTTACAAACTTATTGATCATTAATAATTTAAGCTAAGTGTTTGGTCATAGATTTTTAAATACTTTTGGCTAGTTATTTTTTGGTGAAATTTTACATGTGTTTGATCATAAATTTTTGAGAATCATATTTTTAAATTTTTTGGCCATAAAAATTAGATTTTGACCTAAAAATCACATTTTTCTAGTTTTTGAGATCTTGAAATTTTTTTCAAAAGACTTTTTATCAAAAAATATGGCCAAATACTTTTCTTTTTGGTAACAGCTGCTGTGTCTCCATGCGAATTAGTAATTCCTCTTCTCAAAGCGACATTGCATCAGCAAGGATCTTCGATTGGGCCCTCACTGTGCAGATTCACGCAATTTCCTTAGCCGTGCTTGTTCCTATCTCTCGTTTCCTTCAAAAATTCCTGCAGTTCCTCTCATTCCCTAATGCAAAAATATATTCGGCATATATTAATCGTATTGTTTCTGCCAAGCTGGATCTCCCTTTGCTAGCATGTAACGATCTGATAGTGCTGCAACCAAGTGGCATTTGCAGTGTGGACATAAGTCTCTTCCTAGGGCCGTTCAAAATTGAATTGAAGTCAATACCTCGAACTGATAGTTTGGTTATTGGGTTATTAATTTACCGGTTCGATTATTGGTCTACTATATTACAGTTATTAGGTTATCGGATTGGGTCTCGATTTGATCAAATTTCTAATTGGGTAACTCAATAAGTAATTTAATTAATTACATTTCTACTCTCATATTAATTGACCTAAGAGTTAAGGAATTATTATTTGACCTAAGAGTTAAGGAATTGGGGTTTACACTTATACAGGTTTTATTCATTCTCATTTCTTAATTCTCATTCTTGGTAGGATCTATGTGTCTCTCGATTTTGTCAGAAGTTGTGCTCATTTCACAATAATGTTTTTTTGATTTCTCAGTCTTCAAGATTTTATTGATTCTTCAAATCATTGTCCCCATAGTATCACTTTTAGAAGAAAAGAAGTCTGTGTTTTATTTTGAGCTCTGTGCGTGTCCATTGCAAGATTGTGTGTTAGTCTTTCAACAGTGAAATTGTTATGATTAAGTTGTCTTTAAGTTAGTGAAAAGTTAACGGTTAATCCGGTAACCAAACCGATAAGGTATAATTGATAAACCAATTTTAATAGTTCTATAATGATTTAGCATGTTTACAAACCGATATACCACCCTATCTTTTCCATACGGATTGAGCATATAAAAGTATTCATAGAAAGAGATCGTCTCCTGTATTATCCCCATTATTGCACAACAGCAACCTATTTTGAACTTGCAGACACATGATAACTATAGCTTTAGGCCTTACTGGATTATGCAAACCTAATGCATTTCCATGGCACCTTAAGATGTTGCTCAATAAGTTAGGAAATGTAAATGTCTTGTCTGTTTTCTATATTCCCTAGTACTTTCTTTACCGTCCAGTTCCCTTGTGGTGGAATTCCCATGCTTCCCTAGTTTTGCTCCTTTTATATAATAGGTGTGAATCAATCTTATCCAAAGTTTGTCCTCCTATGTTTCCCATTGCCAGCAAAGCTTTGTGAGAGCAGACTTATTTCATAATTTAAGATTGATCAAGTTCATATCCTAAGCAGATCATTTAATTTTCTTTTCCCCGTACGATCATTCAATTATTGAAAACATCCACTAAAAATCACTTTTTGAATTCTTCTTCTCTAAAATTTATTTTGGCATGTTTGGAAAGCCACCTTGAAAATTAAATTTGATGTAATTAGATGTAATTATACAGTTTGACATGTTACGTTGGTCAGATAATTATTACCCTAGTACTTATATCAATTTCAATTACTGGGTGATTTTCCAAATAGACCCTTAAAATTTTTGTAAGATTCCACTAGAATTATGTTTGAATTTTTCTTCTTTAAATGTCCACTTAAGTATTTAGAAGATTCCACTAAAATTATTTTTGAATATTTTTTACAAAGTCATTCAATTAAATTATGTCCTAAAAAGGAAAAAATTCTCTCTCAATAGATTTATTAGTTGGCATGTCATGTCATTTTAAATTTTTAGTCTGCATGCCATGTCATTAAATTTTTATTGATAGGTTATGAGTCACATAACTCTTTGTACTCTGAGATATATGCTCATTTGAATTTTATCTTTGTAAAATTTTATATAAAAATTAAATTGGTAGAAAAGCTTTCTACTCAATTTAGTGCTAGGAGTTTTTTGCAACCTTAATTCACATCTAACATTCTTCTCTCACTCAAGGAATGACATTAGAACCTAGGTACAAGTAAAAAACATATAGAGGTTTGGGTCTAACCACATATAAAGAATGGTTCAAATCTTAACCTAAAAGTTCAAAATGTAACATGTAACTTGTGGCCCAATGATTAACAACATGCACGAGGTGGTGGATGAAACGAAAGCGAGAGTATCAGCTTGAGTGACCCAATCATTGGCGAGAATTCAATGCCCTAAAAACCTAATGGTTCCTCAACAAGGTTTGTCGATGGAGGGTGAATTAGGTTGAAAGACGTAGTCAATGAAAAATAGGTTAATATTTTTGTTCCGCGGGATAGAGGAGGCTAGCTTAGCCGAAAGATGGTTATTGATTTAAGAACATAGGGTGTTTTTACTTAAAAGGGTAGAGAAAATGACATGACATGCTAATTAAGAAATTTATTGAAATAAAAAAAATTTTCTTTTTTAAGACATAAACTAGTTGGATGACTTTGTAGAAAAAAAAATTCAAGAGTAAGTTTAAGAAACTGGTTTGTCCAACTCCTTTGACCTTGTTCCAAGAAGATTTTATTTTACCTTCTGTGAGACAAAAATCTCGAACATTATAGAATAAAGATCATTCGAATGTTTTGAATACATAAATGATTATTTAGTTAAAAAAAGTTTCAAAATGACTTTTAGTGGGATCTTTTTAACATTTAGATGACTATATAAGAGAAGTTATAAATAATTTTAGTAAGATCTTCTCCATCACTTGTATAATCTTTTAGAAAATTAACTAGTAATTTAAATTACTAGAATGAAAAAGTTAAAAAGAAATTACGAAAATTTAGAGAGAATTTTGTGCTTTTAATAAGAACGCGCATTTAATAAATTAGGTCTGCATTTAAACATTCGAACCTTTTTCCCCTATGCGACTCATCGTCGCGTATGGCAAAACTGTCTCCTTTATTCCTCGAGCAAAAAGTAAAATATACACCAGTCATTAAACTAGACTTACTACTCCCTTCTTCCATTTTTATTGGTATAATATTGACTTGATATATTTATTAAATAATAATAAAATAAATTTAACATTTTTAAAATAAAGTAAATTTAATATTTCTTAAAAATAACTATAATTATAATTATCCTTTAATTCATAAATACTTGTTATCCTTACTATAAATAAATTTTTTATAATAGTTGTCATTTTAAAAAGTCAAGACATAATTAGTTGGTTGTTTACATTTTTATTCTTAATAATAAATATGAAGAGATATTAAGATAGTGCAAAAGACATGAATATTAATTAAAAATTAGTAAAAAAAATAAAAATAATTTAATCAAATTACAATTGGAGTTAATCTATTTTGTAAGGAAAACGCAAATAAAAAAAGTGTCATCTATTTAAAATGGAGGTAATAACAAAAATAAATTAGGAAGAATAATTTATGAATTATGTGATAGATTGTTTATTAATTTTTGTAAACTAAACAAATAAAGGGTGTACTCCTCTATTCACTTTTATTGTCCACCATATTAAAAATTTATTTTTAATTTTATTTGTGTAATGTCGAAAGAGAAAGAAAAATATGTTTTTCATATTAATTATTTATTTTCTATTTTTAAAAAACATTTAGCACTATATCTAAATTAATACTTTCTTCTTTTCAAAATAATTGACATGTTTTGTTTTTCAGGGATTAATTTAAATAATTTTAAAAATTAAATTAGATTAATTTATTTTTTAAAAATTAAAATTTAAATATTTATAAATAATACGAGAAGTATTATAAATTATAAAATAATTAATATAATTGACAAAAATATATTTTAAAAAATTAATTAAAATATTAATTTAAAAAAATTATGTCAAATATTTTAAAATAAAAATAATATGATAAAAAATAAACATATTAACCATTATTTTTTTAACAAGCATGCAAAATCTAAGTAACATAGTAAAATGACAGTAAATGAAAAACATTTTAAATGTCAGAAATAAAATTAATAAACATTTAAAAATCCGTCATCCTCTCAAACTGCTTAAAGTCAGGAATCAATCATTCGTGTAACACGTTCACTTGCTCTTCGATAATCACACAGTAATCTCTTTCGTTCCCATTCCACCACCGCTATGGTGCCTTCCGGCGACGGAGCTGACGCCTCCGCCGGTGGCCGTTGAACGTGCTCCTCCACCTCCGTTGAAGAAAACCAAATCCAAAACTGCCAGCATTGCCGGCGATCGACTCTTCCTTCTTCCTCATCTTCTTGCTCCTTGCTCAGCCTTGAATCTTATCCTGTTCAGGATTACGGTAAGCTTTGGAGAATTTATAGTGCTTCTGTTAAAGGATTTACTATTGGTGCTGGCCTTACTTGTTATCTTCGCTCTTCTCTCAAGGCTACGACGTAGAAAGTCATTATCCTCTATGAAGTAAGTTTTTTTTTTTTTTTTGAATTCTCAAAGCTTTTAGATCTGAATTTTCGACATTATTGATTAATTAGCTTATTTGTGTTTGTTTTATTAGAAAATCGCAAATGGCATCGAGTAGTGAAGATGTGGTTGTGGCATTAAAGGAGACGCTAAGATATGGTTTATTTCTAGGTACTTTTGCTGGGACATTTGTGTCAGTTGATGAACTTGTATCTGCTTTGGGAGGTCATCTAAGGTACGAAACTGTATTTATTGATACGTAAGCACATTTGTGTATATATATATATATGTGTGTGTGTGTGTGTGTGTATGTATGTATGTATGTGTGAGTGAGTAAGTGAGTGAGTGAGTGAGTGAGTGAGTGAGTGTGTGTATGTATGTATGTGTGAGTGAGCGAGTGTGTGTGAGTGAGTGAGTGTTTTTATGTGTATATATTGTTTGTGTGAGTGTTTTTATGTGAAAGTCAGAAAATTTTCATTTGTTAGAGAGTTGGTGTGATGATTAAGCTAATAGTAGAGTAAGCAGAAGCTTATTTGAAATTCAGGACAGCTAAGTGGAGAGCATTGCTAGCGGGTTTAATTGCAGGCCCATCAATGCTTCTTACCGGTAACACACAACACACGAGCTTGGTGATTATATTCTTATGCATGCGTGTTGGCGACCAATTGTGGAATAAAAAGTAAGTGGTTTAGGCGCATATGCAAGCCTTTAACTTGGACT
>JBDJHY010000087.1:16734014-16748817 GCA_039654485.1 Withania somnifera
AAGGAATGCATTCATTTTTGAACGTGTATTTCCTAATAAATATGCATCTGAATCTAGTTCGAAAAATAAATTAGTGATTCTGAGGTGGTTCAAGGATTTGAACCAAGGCATAACAAAAGAGCTAGAGTGGAAAAAAGATTTTGTGATGATTTTGTTACCTACTTAATGGAAAAGGAACCACAAACCCATGCTGAGGTAGTAAGTTCTTCTGAAGAGCCTTCATGGAAAGAAGCCATAAAATGTGAAGTATATTCTATTTTGCAGAATTACACTTGGAAGTTGGTGGATCTCCCACCTGGATGTAAACCTTTGGGATCAAAGTGGATTTTCAAAAAGAAAATGAAACCTGATGGTTCCATTGACAAGAACAAAGTCAGACTTGTGATCAAATGATATAGGCAAAAGAAAGGCTTAGATTATTTTGATACATATTCTCCCGTGACGAGAATAAATTCCATAAGACTGATATTAACTATTGCTGCCTTAAGGAATTTGGAAGTACATCAAATGGATGTAAAAAACATCTTTCTTAAATGATGATCTAAGTGAAGAAATCTATATGGAGCAACCTGAGGGGTTTGTGGCTCCAGATACCGAAAAAAGTCTATAAATTGGTAAAATCTCTATATGGACTAAAACAAGCACCTAAAAAGTGGCATGAGAAGTTTGGCCATACAATGATTAATAGTGGATTCAAAATTAATGAGTGTGACAAATGTATCTATGCCAAGGAGATAGGAGATGCCTATGTCATGTGATGTCTATATGTGGATGACATACTCATTATTGGTAGTAATGACCAATTGATCAAATCTACCAAGAACTTGTTGAATTCCAAATTTGACATGAAAGACATGGGATTGGCTGATGCGATTTTAAGAGTTAAAATCATAAGAACAATAGATGGTCTAATATTGAGTAAAACTCATTATATAGTCAAAATTCTTGATAAATTTAACAAGGATGATTTTGGAGTTGCTAGAACTCCATTAGATAATAGTCTCCATTTGTCTAAGAATCGTGAAGAGGGTGTCTCCCAAGTGCAGTACTCAAGGATACTTAGGAGTCTAATATAGTTAATGAGCTGTAATAGACCAGATTTTGCTTATGCAATAAGCAAATTAAGTGGATATATGAGTAATTGAAGTGCTGAACACTAGACTGCATTGGTTAGAGTATTAGGATACCTGCATTATACTCGTAACTATGGGTTGAATTATACAAGGTACCCAGCTGTATTAAAAGCCCACACAGATGCAAACTGGATATTTGATATAAAGGACTCGAAATCTACAAGTGGATATGTGTTTACACTAGCTGATGGAGCAGTATGTTGAAAATCCTCAAAACAAACTGTGATTGCCTGATCCACAATGGAATCTGAATTCATCGCATTGGATAAATGTGGAGAAGAGGCTGAATGGTTGCACCATTTCTTAGAGGATATTTTGAAGTAGCCGAAACCTTTGGTTTTATCTGTATATATTGTGATAGCTAATCAACAATTGGAAGATCACAGAGTGGCATGTATAATGGTAAGTCTAGATATATTCGTCGTAGACATAATACCATTAGACAATTACTCTCAACTGGAATTATCTCTATTGACTATGCAAAGTCAAAGGATAATAATACGGATCCGCTAACCAAAGGATTAAGTAAAGAGGCAGTTGAGAAAATGACTAAAGGAATGAGTATAAAGCCTGTGGAAAATAAGGTCTTATAAAGAAAAATCCAACCTAGTTGATAGGAGATCCCAAGATCTAGGTTCAATAGGACAACCCACTTGTAAGACTTTGGTAGTTCACTGTGGGGGTAACCTCGATTCATTCCTGTCATGAAACAGTGATGATATAGTTAAAGTTAACAAGTTGTAGCTTTAATGACACTTAAGGAAGTAACGGTGGATTACTTCAGACTTATGAAGTCACCTATGTGAGAGAGAAGTGGGGCCACTTTAAAGGAGAATTGGTCAGGCTCAATTCTGTAGAAACTCTTGCGGAACCAGGATGTGTTCATGGCAAAAATGAATCAAATTATGAGAACTGAATATGGAAATGATTTCTGTGTAATGTGTATGAGTTCTTTATACTAGACAGTCAGACAATTCAAGGACATCACGTCTACTAGATTGCTAATAAGTTAAGCATGCCTTTACAAGGGAGATGTTCAAAGGGTAACACCTAGTTTTCCTATGCAGGAGTCAATTAATAAACACTAAATGTTGAGTCAAAACAATTTTCATTCATGTGGGGAATTGTTGGATATTTAGTGAGTGTGAATGAAAAAATTAATTGAAAAGTCAAGCTAAGGGAATGTTTCTCCCACATTGGTAGTATAGAGAGAATGATGACACTTTATATATGAAAGTGTTCCTTGTAGGTTTGTAAGCTATTGACAAACCTATAACCTGTGGTACAACCTCACGTGTGTGCGAGCAGGGGGGTGCAAATTCAAGGTTATGTGGAAGCCAATTTAGTTTGATCCAGTGCAGGCGCGATCTGCGGACACGAAACATGGGGCCAAAAGTCATGGATGAATTCAATGAATCCATCTCGAGAGTTAATTGGATACATAAATTCTGAAAGAGTGTCCAATCAATCAAAAATCACATTCAACTATAAATAACTAGTTTTTATTCATCAACCTACACAACAAAAATTCTGAACTAAGTGTTCATCAAATTTCTCTTCGGTTCGCTGGTGAAGCTGTTTTTGTTGTATCCTGGGAGACAGACGCTATATCATCAACCTACACAACAAAAATTCTGAACTAAGTGTTCATCAAATTCCTATTCGGTTCATTGGTGAAGCTGTTTGCGTTGTATCCTGGGAGACAGACGTTATAGAAAAAACCTCTAACACTATCTGTGAGGGGCGAATCTATTTTAAGGAAATTGTATTGAACACAAGCTTCAGAATTTCCTATTCAACGTTTTATTTATTTTTCTTCTAACAAAAATAACTAAAGTATCTTCAACGTTGTTATCAACAATAAAAGGAGATAATTATTACAAATTTTTTAAATATTAATTTGTTTATATACAATTAATTTATATTTCAATAATTTAGTTCTTAAAATTGATTGAGTAAGATTATTTTTAACAAATACAAATTATTTATTGAAATAATATGTACTACTAGTTAATTATTTGAAAATGGGTTGTATTAAAATTAATCAATGAAGCATCTCACTATCATTAAAGAACAAGGACTCCGTCTTACTTTGACCTTGCCTTTAGTGCACGGATTCCTGAGTGTTTCAATTTCCATAAATTTTCTCCTATACATGTTGGTTTAGAATCAGTGTTATTGAATGTATATTATTCCTAAGGCAACCAAAATCAGGTTCGACAATACACTTTTATATACACGCACACATGCATCATATAACAATTAAGAACTTTGTGTTAGATCCATCAAGTGTTATGGATAGGCGGCAGAGCATACAGAGCAGAGCACGTATGGAGCAGATGGAACTCCAGAGCAGACAGTTGAGAGAAGATGTGCATCAGCTCCAACTCCGAACACGACTCCTGAGCAGGTCTATCACAGAGTTGTACTCCTTTTTGGACCCTAGGATCTGGGGATCCATCATGAGTGATGATAAGTCACTGAAAATCTTATCAAACCTCCAACGTATAATGCTCTGTCCGGTATGTGAAGACTTCAATTCTTATCTGCAAAACAAAGCCCAGGGTGATCCCCGGGGTAGTTCTCCGATGCTTAAGTTAGTATATAAGCTAAAACAGAGAGTTCCAAGAATATATTGTGTGTAGTATTTAGAGCGTACCTGTTCTCCTGGATTTACCTTCCCTTTTATAGGTGCTATCATGCCCCTGACTGAGAGGGTTCTGCCGTTTTCCTCTTTTCTCGTAGTGCAGTTAATCATGGGGGAGTTATAATTCTACCATAACTCCCCCATGCATTTCGGGTAGTGCCCTTAATGCTTTCCCTTAATTGCAGTAACTGTCACTTTATTATGGCCGTTATTTGAGTGGGCCTCTGCTTTTGGGCCTACCGCTTGTGCTCTCATTTGGGCCATACCTCTACAGCTTTGTACAAGGCAAAGCCTTCCATGCACATGTCTTTACATGTATGTCATCCCCAAGCACAATATGTGAAGGAGAATATACGTCAATAATGAGCCGAAGTAACTGTTTGTGCTCCATTGAAGTAGAATTCTTATGTTTTTTTGTCTGCTGAAGCTAGTATTGTCAGCCCATATAGTTGACATGTATGGTATTTCCTGTGAAGGAAGCAACACTGCGTTTCCCAAGCTCTAACTTCCTTATACATAAACATGTATCTTACGTGGAAAGGCTTTGTACAAGGCAAAGCCTTCCATGCACATAGTACTGTCTTTACATGTATGTCATTCTTATGTTTTTTTGACTGCTAAAGCTAGTATTGTCACCTCATATAACTTTGGCTCCTGCTGATGATGTGGGATATGGGGTGTATTTTGTTAGCAATAGCAAGAAGAGGTCACATTTGTAACATTTAAAGGAAGGGATGCAATATATACACAAAACAAGTCAGTTTTAGCACTTCACAGTATACACAGCAAAGTGCTAATTGTGTAGATATGTTATTTGTATGGAAAAGATATAATTGTGCCTCCATAGGATTAGTTGAGACTAGAACTTCCAGAAGCAATTACCCAAAGCGTCTGTTCACAAGTAGTTCTCTGAACACTTGTCCTAAGTCTTACAATAAAGATAAAAAGGATAGTGAGTTCAGAAATTTGAACCTAATTTACTCAGAAAACCTGATTTGCCTATACGGAGTCTGATAAGCCTATCCCCCTTATGAGCAATGTTTTTCTCTGATACTACATTTTTTTTATGTCAGGTCTACTTATATATTGAAGCAAGATAGTCTACATCCATCTTACAAATTCTTCTTAACAAACACGGTGGCAAAGCACTACTGGTTATCCTGCAGGGTGTGAAAGACCTGGCTAGTGGGAACTCTCTGGTGAATTTGGAAGCAATAGAGAATCATTACAAGTCCAACAGTATTGACATTAAACTAGACCCGCAAATGAAAGTACCCTGCTTGGTATGTCATTGTTGCCAATTCTTTGGCAGGAAAATAGTCCAAATATGAATGCTCCTTTATATATTAATTCGGTGTGCTCCTAGTGTTTCCTACTAAAGCAAATGTTGCTACTTTATAAAATGCTGGGAGAAAAAGGAGTTAAAATAATTACTTTGTAGAGCTAGAAGTTGATAAGTTTGGTTGGAGATTGATTTGTGTCCTCTGTTTTTATGGTTCTGTATTCTTAAAGTGAGGTTGTTTGGTTACTTTTAAAATTGGGGTTTAATTAACATTCTTTTAAGGATCAACAAAGGCTTCTTGGTGCAGTCCGAAATTGTCTGACATAAGCTATTTAAGTTTATTATGTAGTCACTACTTATGATTAGAAGAAACTGACGTGTAGATTTATGTATTTTTACCATATCATAGTCCCCCCCCCCCCCCTCTTTTGCTGTTTGTTATCATCCTTTGCTTTTCACTGCACCAGCATGCTTGATAGTCAAATACTTCTTTAGAGCTAATGAAGCAAATGCAATATCTGGATGTTGTTATGTGTTGTTCCTTATCTTCTGTCTATTATGCTCTGTTTGGAAATTATGATACACATTATCTCTAACTTTTCTTTCATATGGCATTTTGGGGCTATGTGAAATGCATATAAGTTGTATTACACCAAAAGCGAAAATTATGATTTAATTATCATAGTGAATACCCAGTTGAAGAGAACTATATGAGGTTTAATATCTGTCTACTACCAATTCTGCAGATCAAGAGTTCTTGAAACTACAAGTACAGGATAAGTTTTGTTCATAATTTCTTTGTAGTTCTAATTATGGTGCACAAGTCGCTGATTAGCATCATGTGAATAAAAAAACCTGCAATGCTATAGCCGCTTTATACCTCATAGGAAAGAAAAGAAAAAGCTGCAGGCTCTTGATTTTTCATTCAAGGATGTAACTGGATGATGCACTTGTCCTTTAGAGTATACTTTTACTCTACCTGTAATTGTGATGAAAAAACCAAACATCCTGTCATCTTGGCCTCAATCATAGAATCTTAAAAGTGTTTCATGTGTTTGCCTAGAGTAGGTGTCACTATCGTTAAATTTTTGGATTCATAGTAATCAAGGATCGCAAGAGTTTAATCGACATGCTGATATTGTTGATCTGCAAGCACTTTTTTCGCTTCGGATGTTCATGCAGATAGTACATGAGAATCAAGGATGTGGTGAACATTTCATTTCATTTCTAATTCAAGCCTACAAGAGAGCTCTGCCAGTGTACCTTCCAGTTTATTTAGTTCCTGCACTCATTGTACATCGTCAAGGCCTCTTGAAAAGGTACTGAATGTTGGTTTCTTCAATGACAAATTATCTTGTCTTCTTTTTCTCTTGGATTGTCCATTGATTAGCCAGTAGCATTAGCATAGTTGTTCACAAAAATAATTTATCATTTGGAAGTACATTCCCATCATGATAGTCCATATTGCTTTTAGCCATTCCAATTCCAAGCTCTAAATTGTCTATAAATCATCTTACTTCAACTCCAGTTGTTACAACATTTTGAGGAAATTTTTGCAGACCTATCACAATTTTGGCAAAGGGTCTCCTTGGTACAGCAACGTCTACTCTATTTCTCTCCGTGTATTGTTAACTGATTTGATTTGTTGTATTTGCATTTTATTATCTTTGTTGTGAATATTTTCCCTCCTTTTTCAGGCCTTTTGTCTGACAATGTTAAGCCCCCTCCAACTTTAAGTATTCTTGCTTCGAATGGTTGTTTATCTCAAAGCTTCATGTGTTGTTTCATTGTTAGGTTATGGATAATGTATCCTCTTCAGGCTGTTCAAGAGGTATAACATCCCCATGGTGACACTGGGAACTGTATAGGACTGATTAATTAATTTTCTTAACCAGTCGTTTACTTCTCCCTTTGTAAAGCTAACTTAAAACAGTATTTTGCAGTTCCCTACTGGTCTAGCACTGGCAATTGAGAAGAAGAGCAGAAGGATCGAGATTTCACTCTACGTCCTGGCTCGGGCACTTGAGAGTTCTGTCACGTGCATGGCTGATGTTGGTTATTTGCCTCTGTCTAAAAAATTAGAGGGAGCTGATGTCGTGATCTTTAGCATTGCATTGTTATGCTATGGAGAGGGATGCCTCGTACTTAAACGTTCTTGATTGGGTGTTCGGTGTGCCTCTTCCCCCACTATGAAACCACTCCTCGCAAGAAAAGCCGATGACCTTGCTTACGTTGTTTGGCTGGGCGTACCTCATCCACCAACTCATGTAGCATAAATGATGGATTATACCGTTTTCTCAGAGAGAGATAATTGTACACAATAAGATGTCCAAAATAAAAAATCATGTCACAAAAAGATTTATTTAACTATGTAAGCCACAACTGCAACAGAGCAGATCTACTCTGATTCATGTAGGTTGAATTATGGTCTTTTTGATTGAAATTTTGTTGTAACCATTACATTGAATTATCTTATATCAGTATGATCATGAGATTTATCCAGTATTAGCAACTGAGCAATGCTGTAAAGTTAACGCTCTTGAAATATTCATATTTTCATCTAGGCCTTCATAAATTGTCTATCCTTAACTCCGTAATGCAATCTAGAAGTCTGCAACAAATTATTAAGCTCGACCTTGAATTGTTGCCATTTTTAAACTAGATCTCTTTTATCATCACAATAATAAAAATTCAACATATTTAATATAATTTTACAAGTGGAGTATGAGGAGGTATGATATACTCATTAATACTTACCTTGTATCGAGCCTAGTGAGATAGATACAGTGTAGACAACCATTATAGTGAATGAATGTATTTGTTTTCAAATCAGCATTAAGAATGACCGAGAATCAAGTATCTGAAAAGAACAGTCCTCGTTCGAATTTTTTTTTAATCCTTAGATAATCAAATCTAAGTTTCAAGATGGTCAGAACAATTGTTTCAAATGCAGAAAATAAAAGTTGAAATCACTGACTAGACAAATTATCCAACATTATATATCTAAAAGTTGTCAAATCAGTTGCAAGAATTGAAGGGAATAATACTGAAAAATTAACTGATTTCAATACACCCTCACCCTCAGCTTAAAAAAGATTATTGAAAAAAGAACCCACTTAAAGTAAGTTTGAAAGTTGTAATTTCAGATACAAAAATATAATCTCACATATAGTAATCCAGTAACAAAGAAGTTCTGATGATTACTCCTTAATATCAACAATGCCTTCCAATAATAGTCTTACAATCAAAATGGTAGTTAACCATAACAAACCCCTTAAACCCTAATAACACATCAATACCCAAAAGAAAAATAATAATCAAACTTCATCTTCATGAAGAAGCATATTAGGAATGCCTTTATTAACAGGAAATTTCCTACCAGTCTCAGGACAAATCAAAGCACCTTCTTCAAGATGAAGTTGAAGAAGAGCATGATGAAACTTATGAAGAAAATCATCTGACTCAAGCATAGATGCATCAGCATTTTCTGGAAGCTCCGTGTAGCCCATGGTTCTAGAAGCTTCTGCTAGTGCCTTCCATTCAACTTTATGGAACATGTTCTTAAGGAAATCGATATTAAAATCAACCTCCTTTTCTACAACTTTCACAACCTCGATCTTCAACGGAAATCCATTTACAACTCCCTTGATGTTGGATGATAACATGTTGTGAGTTAATAGCCTCATCTGCAGATTAATTTCATAAAAGAACAAAGTACTATTAGTCCGATACACTAACATTTCTGCTATACACAAGGTCAAGGAACAAACAGGAAATATTCGAGTCTATTGAACGCAATCTTACTTTCTGACTGCGTAGTTTCCAATTTTTTGGTGTTGGGCGCCGATGGTGAATTTGTATTTTGAGTCGTCGCGAGTTGCTGTGACAGATGAATGATTTGGTGACAATACTAAAGAGGAAGGCTAGGGTTTGGGCCAGTTAGCTCGGACCTACATGGTAAGGTAAGAATGGCACCAAGTAACCAATTATTATGACACTGTTTTGAAATATAGCCCATTTTGTACATTTAGATTAATTTGATGAATTTTTAAAGTTAAATTATATTAAATTAATTTAATATTTTAAAATTAAATATTTAAAATATTATAAATTATAATTTTTTTTATATTTATATAATAAAAATATATTAATTAAAATTTATATTATATGTCACTCAACAAGAAAATTATAATTAAAAAATAAATAGAGGAAGTACATTAAACTGTTCGAAGTACAGCTATCGCAAGTTATATTTATTAGTCTTTGACTCTTTGGCAACAATTTTTGTGGTACATTGTCTTTTGGGAGGCGTTTGGACCTGCAATATATTTAAAATTATAATAATATAAAATTTTAAGTTTTTCAAAAAGTCTAATTTTAAATTTCATATTATGGTTTAATTTTTTTAAATATAAAATTAATCCACAAGTTTATATATTATAAAAAAAGTTCATCATTATTAATGTTATTAAATTTTAAATCATTTATTATTCCTACCATTATTCTTATCAATATAAAGTTTATTATTATTTCAAACTAACTATTATTTTATTATTTATTATTCACCAAATTTTATTTTTGATAATGGCTTAAAGTAGCAATGTTGGTTCGTCTTCTCGATCATCTGATTAAGAAATGTATCTCAGCATGAGAAGAATGTCTGTACTATGTGGAAGAATTATATAAAAGTATAATAAACTACAATTCATATTTAATTTTATTTTTTTATTAAACTAAAATTTGATCAACAAATATTGTATTTTTTTAGAATATCCTTATGATAGTCTATTATACTTTTGTTATGTCTTTTGCTCATTTGGCAAGATTGTATAAAGAATTATGGCAATTTTGATAGTTTTCAAACCTATGACATCTTATGTTTATAAAAAAAAAATATAACTTAAAAATTCTAAATTGCATATCCAATTAAACTTCAACTTCATCTGGTATGATTTCGTAATATAAATTCAAATCATGATTGTCTAAAAGAGAATGTATACTTCCTATAATTGAAAACAGTTAAGCTTCAATTTTTTTATTTAACAAAATATTTTATAACTATATAAATGATCAAAAAATATTTTAAATTACAAATATAAAAAAATCTTTCTTTATTTTTTAAAATTTTATATTAAGTATAATAATGCTACGTCAATCGAAATAGAGAAAGAAATTTGGGGTACAACCGAACGTAAGGTTTTTACTTCCACTCCCCCTAGTTTTTTAAATATAATTTTAAAATGTAACATAAAGTTTAAATTTATTTTAACAATAACAACATATCCAATATAGTTACAAATGAAATTTAAAGTGAATTTATGTATGTAGCTATTCCTACCTTGTGATGATAGAAAAATTATTTTCAATAAATCCTCAACTTAATTAACGAGTATAAAAAAATTACAATAATAAAAAGATCATACTAAATAATTAAAAAAAGAAAAGACAAAGTAAAATATAATAAAAACTAACATGTGCTACCAAATAAAAGGAATAGCAAGATAGTGGGAAAGTACTAGCATCAGAGAAAATACTTGATTAATAATTTTCGACCCTATACTTCAGGTCATGTTGTTAGATAAGACATGTCCTACTTAGCCATACTCTTCTGTTAGACTTGTACTTGTTGAAGTACTACTTAGCCATACTCTTCTGTTAGACTTGTACTTGTTGAAGTACGCACCATACCATTACTATACACCTTTGTTGATTGAAGCATCACTCTTTGTCTTCGCTTATTTTGTCTACCAATGAAATATGTAATATCCTCAGTGATCTCATCATTACCCTGCCTGGATTACAAGCTCCAATTACACAAAAACTCTCACTTCCACATTCGTCTTTGTGGATTGCATCATAAACTTGCATTTTTCTCTAGTATTTGTGTATAAACCTCCCACTAATTATTAACTCCATTGCGCCCGAATCATCAATTAACACTATATCATGGACAATAATGCCTCCTCTTGAGTATGCCCCAAAACAAATAAAAAGAGAGAGCTGATCAAATTTCTAACTTAGTGTAACATAATTCCTTTAGTACAAGACTAAACACACAGTCCAATAAAACAATATTAAACATTGTTGAAATGAATAATTAACTCATAGCAGAGTATGAGTGCTGTGTGATCAACTGCCTCAAAGTTCATTTTAAAGTTTAAACTTGATGATCCGATGATTACGATTCTTTTTTTCTTTCGTCTGTATATGGTGCTAGATTTGCAGTCCTGTGCTCGACTACTCAACAGCAACCAATCTCTCCTACATGGAAAGCAACTCCACCTAGTTTTCCTCAAAAACTCAATGTACACAAGGTGTGGACAAATTGCTGATGCAGAGTTACTGTTCGGCGAAATGCCTCAAAGAAACTGTTTCACTTGGAATTCCATGATTGAAGGGTATATGAAATGGGGAAAGATGAACAGCTCTTTGAACTTGTTTCATTCAATGCCTTACAAGAATGAATTTTCTTGGAATGTGCTCATTCTTGGACTTGTTAAAGCTGAGGAGTTGAGTGTTGCTACAAGACTTTTACGCGAAATGCCAAGAAAGAATGAGGTAGTTTGGAATGGAGTTATTCATGGGTATGCGAAAATGGGATTCCCTGGAGTGGCTTTATGCTTGTTTAAGGAGTTTGTAGAGTGGGATTCTTGTGAAATGGGCGGTGCATCATGTATGGATTCGTTTGTTTTGGCGACTGTATTAGGGGCTTGTGCTGATACAAGGGGTGTTGATTTGGGGAAGCAACTTCATGGTCGTATTATAGTTGATCATGTTGAAGTTGATTCCGTGTTGGCAAGTTCTTTAGTTAACATGTATGGTAAGAGTGGTGATTTGGATAACGCCAGGTATATTTTGAATAGAATGAAGAATCCTGATAACTTTTCGTTGTCGGCATTGATATCAGCATATTCAAACTGTGGTAGAATGGATGATGCTAGAAAGATATTTAACCTGATAACTGATCCTTGTATTGTATTATGGAACTCCATGATAGCAGGGTACGTGGCATGCGATAAGGTGTCAGAAGCGTTATTGCTTTTTGAGGAGATGCACAGAGATGGAGGTTAAGGGGATTCCTCTACATTAGCTAGTGTGTTGAATGCCTGTGCTAGTGCACATGCCCTTAAGAATTGTTTGCAAGTGCATGTTTATGGTTTTAAGCTTGGACTGCTGGATGACCTTATCGTTGCTAGTGCGCTTATTGACACATATGCTAAATGTGGATGTCCCGATGAAGCTGCCAAAGTTTTTAATGAACTCAAAACACATGATACCGTCTTGCTAAATTCTATGATGACCATTTATTTTAACTGCAACAGAATTGGAGATGCAAGGCAATTATTTGAGGCAATGCCAAGTAAGAGCTTAATATCTTGGAACTCTATGATAATTGGTCTTAGTCAAAATGGCTGTCCAGTTGAAGCACTGGATCTCTTCTGCAGGATGAATAGAATGGAGTTTAGGATGGACAAGTTTAGCTTTTCAAGTGTGATCAGTGCCTGTGCAAGCATTGCTTCAGTTGAACTTGGTGAACAAATTTTTGCAAAAGCTGTTATCATCGGCATTGATTGTGATCAAATAATTTCTACCTCCTTAATTGATTTCTACTGCAAGTGTGGTTTTGTTATTGATGCCAGGCGGCTCTTCGACCAAATGATGAAATCCGACGAGGTCTCGTGGAATTCCATGTTGATGGGTTATGCTACAAATGGTTACGGAAATGAAGCATTGGATCTATTCCAAGAAATGAGAAGTGCGGGTGTTTCACCGTCAAATATCACATTTACTGGTGTCTTATCTGCCTGTGATCATTGTGGTCTACTAGAAGAGGGGAAAAGGTGGTTTTATTCAATGAATTACGATTACCACATTGATCCAGGAATTGAACATTACTCTTGTATGGTAGATCTTTATGCACGAGCAGGATGTCTCGAAGAAGCTGTGAACCTCATCGAAGAGATGCCATTTCAGGCAGATTCAAGCATGTGGTTATCCATTTTGAGAGGATGTGTAGCTCATGGTAATAAGATACTAGGAGAGCTGGTGGCCCGACGCATTATAGAGCTTGATCCTGAGAATTCAGGTGCTTTCGTGCAGTTATCAAACATATTTGCTACTTCTGAGGACTGGGAAAGATCTGCTTTGGTCCGTAGGCTGATGATAGAAAAGAAAATCCATAAGAGTTCTGGTCGAAGCTGGAGTGATAGTGCAGTACAGGTCTCCAGATAATTATTACAGCAGTGGAAGAAGTACTGTGAGGTTACTTTTATTTTTTAGCCACCCACTTCAATATCATCTGAAACCATTAACATCCAAGGTGCTATTTCACATTGCTTAGGCCAGCATTTTGCAGAAATGTCTTGAGATAAATTTTGAAATGAAAAGGGAGAGAAGTCTATGGTCTGGCAGAATTGATTTGCCTATACGAACAGAATGATGGGAATTCAAAGCTATTTAGAAGCTGTCTTTGTAGTTTTTCACATTGGTATTCAAGCTAACTCTCACTTCTTTTTCTCGCGCGGTGACAGACTTGTACAGTAATCATCGTTCATGGAGATGAGAAAGGCCTGGTCTTACCTCTAATTGTAGCAACAAGTGAAGTAATTATTATTTTTGCGCTCTTCAAAGGATGCTGACACTTGAGGGATTTTTGATGCATATAACTGCCACGGCGAAATACTTGAATGAATTAGGTATTCGTGCTGAGGCAGACCTCAGAGATAACTATTTCCTGGCTGGAAATGTTTTTTCTGGCAGAATGAAGGGGGTTTCGTCTTAGGATTTCAACAGAATAAAAAGGCCTTGTAAACGACCAGGTAGGAACCGTAGTTTCTGTCTTTTCTTTCTACTTGCCAGTTGTTTAAGAAAGTCAAATAGGATAGCATAGTAGAAATGATTTTTCTTTTGTTGTTAAATTTGTTATTTTTGGATACTAAACTTGATGCTATAATTTTACTTAAGCTTTGTAATAACTTTCCCAGGTATGAGCTATTGACGCTACAATGCTAAAAGTCTAAAACAGATATTCCATGCTAATCTAGTTGAACAAGTAAAAGATATGCTCGCTTGTATCCTCCAATAGAATCTATTCAATGTTGCGAAGCAAAAGCGAGATGCTTGTCTTCAGGTTGTAAGAACCTGGATGAATTTGTGGAAGCGCTGAACCAGAAAATGTTGATCTTGGCTCCCTGGTGGATTATGAGGTATGTTACACTTTCAGAGTGACTGCTCTGAGGTGAATCTTTTATTTCATTTTTGGGTTGGGATCTTTTGTTTGATTTTTAGATCGGGAAAAGGGAAAAGTAATACTGGAGCTGTAAAATATTGACATGTTTCCAGGGGTGATGTATAAACTGGGACATTGAAAGGCTATCAATTTTTTTAGAATCTATCATCCTCTTAAAGTTTTACGTTGTGAAGATGAACCTATCATCCTCTTTAAAAAAAAAATTTAGAACTACTTTCCTTCTTTCTCGAATTTATTTTAGAGTAATTCATAATATAATAAAATTACAATTAAATTAGCAAATACAACAAAATAAATGATAAATTAATAAATGCAAAAATAAAATAATAAGAGTAGAGAGTGGAACAAATGTACCAATGTCTGTGCTTACGCAGACGTAAATAATTGAAAGTAAATAATTTGATGACGAAAGTTGAAGAAGATTGCTACTTCAAAATCCATCAAATTTAGCTTTGAATCTTCAATTAAAAATATTAGCTAAAAATGAATAA
>JBDJHY010000087.1:16840995-16854294 GCA_039654485.1 Withania somnifera
TCTTTTCCAAGCCAAAATGATGAATTAAATCCTTGTTCTATATCCACATTGTAAGGTATAACTCCAGGCTCTTCTTGGAGTCATCAAAGACAAGTTCTACATAAAGCTAAACTGCCCTGAGATCCTCCCACTGCAGGTTGGACACATGGAACCAATTGAACCTGCTTCTGCACCTAACTGATTAGGCTCTTGATAAAACTCATTTCTGCACCAAACACATACCATAGCCACCAGATTCCTGCCAGCTAAATTTGGCACTAAGTCGTCTTTTCCAAGCCAAAATGATGAATTAAATCCTTGTTCTATATCCACATTGTAAGGTATAACTCCAGGCTCTTCTTGAAGAGAATTTAAACTGTCTGTGCCCATGAAACTATATTCCACTGGTCCACGAGCTGTTGATGTTTATATCGATCGATCATAGAAGAAAAATTATTATTCATTCCGATTAAGCTTCCTTCTGTCTGATCTCAACCAATCAAAGCCAGTGTTGCCATGATACTTCTCATTCTCTCCAAAGGGACTGGGAACCTGTCCAAAATAGCATGTTGAGAAATATGTGTCGACTATAACGAATTTAAATTATTGTCAGCCTCCAGTCAAAATCAAAGCCAGAAGGGTGTATAGCAAAATTTAATTGTCAATAGATCAGCAAGAAGCTTTGAACTAATAAACTTCATAAAAAAAATAAAAAAATACAAAGCTTTGAACTAATAAATTGGCAACAATCTTTTTTTGATGGGTAACAAACAAATTCACAACAAACTTCATAACTACAAAAGAATCTTCAAGCCTTTTCTGATCGTTTCTAATAGGAAAATGGGCTAATCTAAAAGTATCTGACAAGAGAACTGCAACTACTACTAAACTCATATGCTATAGCATCTTTTTTCAAATGCATGGTAGAAATGGTACATTTCTCATTACTAAAATAGTCACGTACGCACAAACACGGACATATATATGTATATATTAGAGAGAAACGTAGTCCAATATATTTTAATGCATACCTTATCTGACAAAACATCAAAAGTCTGAAGACACTTAGACGACTGCGCTGCTGAGGTTGAATTGACTGCTGAGCCACCTTGCATGACATTTTCTACGCCCGTTCTCCAAATGCTTCCAGCCATGACATCCTCATTGGGTTTGGCATCTCCACAACCAAAACCAGTAATAATCTTCTTTCCAGAGTTATCAACTTCATCTATTTTGTGTTCATCCCACAACTGACTATGAAAAACTGGGTCGAAGTTACTTCCAAAATCTCCTGTTTTTCCCTTGAAAGTGGAACCACTTAAATCAATCCCAACTTCTCCATGTTTATCAGTCTGCAATCTTCTATTGAGATTATCCTTAACTCCATATGTCTCCTCCATGCCAAGTTGGAAAGTCGTACAGTTCAAATTCGCACCTAGATCCACATGAGAATTGCTGAAAACAACATTTAGATCATGATGTCTAGAGTTTTCAAGACCATCAAATTTAGAATCATTCAAAGAGTTGTTATAGCTCCTGTTCATGGTATATTCCTTGGTAGAAGCTTCTGGTACATTGGTTGAAGAAAATAATGCACTTGCAGACCTTTGCTGATCATTAACGTCCATTGTGCTTTGGTAAACTTTGGCTTTGTGATCTTCTGCACAAGATGTCCTCGCATTCGTGGCTGGAAAAGGTGAGCAGAATGCAAGACTTGTTTCCTTCTCTATGTTAAAGGTATCAACTTTTTGCACAGCATGATTGTTGTTAGAAGTAAATCCCACTATACTGCTAGTAACACTCTGCAGCTCATTAATCTTGGACTTATCTGCAGTTGTTTTCAAATCGTTAAAAATCTGAGATTCACTCTCACATTTCTTGTCACATGCTGGAGAAAGCAGACTGCTCCCCTTACCTTTCTGCTGTGCAAGCTCCTCTTGAATGCAAGCAGAAACATCTATCACATCTTTTTCTGCTGTATTTACATGTCCATCTGCATGTGGAACAAATGAATAACTATCCTCCACAAATAGCTTATTGTCATTTGAATCAACAAGACAGCCACACTCCTCATTTTCTATATTAGACATCATGCTACTAGGTTTATGCTCACCTGTGCAACTAGAATGAACTCCTACATAATCCACCCTGGCTCCTTCCTTGTCACAAGATGGGGTACCTGTGCTCCTCTTTAAATCTCTGTTATCCTTGGATGTTTCTGCCAGAAAAGACACACCATTCAGAACATCAATGCTCTTCCCTGAGAGATCTCCAGTGCGTGGAACATGTCTGGAACTTAGCAAACTATTCTCATCCGGGAGACTGACATTTCTGCATAAAGCAGTTGTTGACTCAGCATCGACAGACATATCACTCTCTACTTTGCTCTTATCCATTGTAGGGAATAACTTGCCATCTTCCACACTAACAGCACACGAATCAACAATGCCATTTGAACAAAGTAAACCTTCCTGTTTAGGTTCTTCTATGTTGGAACAGACAATTACTTTGCTTATATCCACACCTGTTTTTTCATTTGATGAAACAGAGGAACAGCTCATAGAACTCCTTTTCTGGTTGTGACAACCCTTATTGGTATCAGCAAACAATGAGTCACATGGTGTTCCACAATAATTATTTTCATTGATATTAAATGTAACCACTTATAAGCTTAAACAGAAAGTAGTTTTTTAGGGATAGTATCCATAGCCTCACCCAGACCTTCTAGTTTATTGTCAGTCTCCATGTGATCCTCCTCCTGGATTTTACTAGGAGGTGCAGGATTGTCACTATGGTCCGCACTTACAGCAGCATTCTGTCAGGTTCCTTGGCAAAACAACTGAATCCTGCATAATGGGCTCCCTTAGCATGGCTCCACCAGACATCACAGGTTCAACGCACCCTCCCATTTTGATTGGAAGTGATCCATCCGCAGTCTTTAGCTGGAATTTAACATGGTTCCCAACATAACCATTGAACCGATGCTTTTCTTCAAATGTCTTATGGCAGAATTGACATTCAAATTTTCTGTCTTTAATTATTACCCCATTGGTAATAGATCGACCACCATTTCTAGATCTCCTTCTCTGATGAGAAGTTAACTGGTGCTGCAATAAATCATCCTTATGAATAAAGGTCACATTGCATTTGTCACAGTGCAAGAGATCTCCTACTTGGACCTCTGATAGTTCTCCAAAATTCAATAAGCCTTGCAACTCCCCATGAACAACAGCAGCGGATGATTTCTGAAAAAGAGAGCTTTCCTTTTTGCCACCATCTTGAACTCTGAGATCTGAAGTCTGAAACATATTTGATGAATCAAAGCTCCGTGTAAGGGAAAAATAAAGCAGGAAGAGAAAATGTATTAAAAAGAAATAGGTTAAACTTACACTAACCAAAGCACATGCATTAGTGGTCTCAACAATTTCACTACTCTTAGCATTTGTTGGAAGCTTTTCATGCCGTTCACCATGGAGAAAGAGCAAATATGAAGAAACTTCCTTGCATGTGCCAAATTGCCGTCCATTAGGGCTGAGAATAAGACATTCAAATGTCTTAAGCCATCTAAATGGGACGTATATAGCAGAGGAGAGTAAACAAATATCAAAGTACCAATTCAAAATCATGTTAACCTGTTGGATAAGCTATAAATATCAACAATTGCAAATTATGATAACAAGAAGAACCCATTAGAGAAAACGGAGGCCAGGGAGATGGCTGGCAAAAGTAACCATAAATTTTATTTTATTTTTTAAAATTGACCTTAAGATGCTATGAATCTATTAACACGAGATCGTGAAAGGCAGCTTTTCTTTATGCACATATAAGCATTGCACACATATTTAATGTGGTTTCAAACAGGCTTTCTAGGTAATGTTTTGGTTTTCAGGGAATAAAAGAGATAGAAAGTCGTTCATGGCAGTGAACAGATTCAAGCAACTTATGGTAAAGTTTCTTTCAAACAAAACCAACATTATCTTGAAATGACACAAAAAGATACAAACTTGTAATACAGGAGGGGCAGACAATGTGTTCTTGAGACTAAAATGCACTTGGGTCAAGATTCTAAAAACTGATTACTTTGAATCACTTTTTGTCAAATAGCTTTTCAGAGAAATAATTTTGGAGAAAAACAATTAGCCAATTCATTTGACAAGTGCTTTTTCTAGTATGTCATAAACAGATCTCGTTTGGCCAACCTTTTCCAAAAATGTTTGTGTCAAACTACCAAAAAAGACAGTACTAATGTTCCTTTTACGATTATTATTAGCTAAATATGGAAATAAGTTTACATACTTTTACGCGGGACTTAATTAAACTTTATATTTAGTTAGAATTTAAGACATCACAGAAAATTACATCTTAAGATTTTTAAACAATATAACATAGGTGAACAAAAAAAAAAGGGATAATAATAACAAGTATGTATTTATAAGCGAAAGACATAAATGTTTAATTAATGAGAGAGAGTTTAGTAAATACAAAGTTTTGGTAAGGATGCTTTTGTCTCGAATGAGCAAATTTTATGCTTCTACTTTTTGGAATAAGCTGAAAACTTTAGCACCCAAGGGTGTGGCCTAGTGGTCACCGAAAAGGTTGAGAACACGAGGTCTCAAGTTCAAACCCCAGCAGAGACAAAAACACTTGGTGATTCTTCCCATTTTTCCTAACCTTGGTGGACAAAGTTACCTGGTATTTATTGCTAGTGGGACGTGGCCGGTATCTAGTGAAATTAGTCGAGAAGCGCAAAAGCTGGCCCAACACCATGGTTTTTTTTTTTTAAAAATGTTGGAATATGTAACTTCTCCGCAACACCAGCAAACTACTTCTTCCTCTTCTCACAAGCACTTCTCGGTTTTGGCTAAACATTTCCAATCTCCAATAAGAGTGTTTTCTTTAGGAGTGAAAAAGTTGTTTTAGCTTGTCAAAAGCTTGGTCAAATAGGCTATTAATGTCCTTAAGGACATCAAAGAGAAAAAACTGAACGAGATTATTGCGAAAAAGAAACAAAACGCACATATATACACATACACGATCCACGGCCTGCATCGGGATATGAGCACTAAGAGCACTAAATGATGTCATCAGTATGGATGGACTTTAGGTTTAAATTGAGAGCTAAACAGAACATGAACGACACCACTTAGACCACCAACGAAGAGGTATGCCTTGGTCGAGTAGAAGTTATGTGAGCTTATTGGCAAATGATAAATGCAGGCTTGTTATAAGAACTCCAAAAGTGAGATTAAATTATGGTAGACGGATTCCTCCTTCTGAGGATGGTTTGGACCTCAGGGCTTCGGGCATGTGAACAGAAGATGCTCAAATGTCTCAATGAAAAGGCATGGGAGGTTAGTTATAGTGGACCCTGGGAGAAAAAGAGTTAGACAGAAGAAATACTCAAAAGAGGTGATTAGACATGGCATGACACACCTGCAGCTTACACAAGACATGATCCTCAATCAGAGGATATGAATGTCGAGGATTCGGGTAGCAGGTTAATATGCAGTGTGTTGTCTAATTTTTCTTAGTATTATTATTAGAATATTACTCTCCTACTATCTTATTCTTTGAATTTTTACCATATGTTGTTTTTATTACCTTTTGCTTAGATTATCCTACTATTTGTTATAGCTATTTTTTTTATAAACATAGTGTTTAAGCTAACTTTCGCGTACCTCGACTAATTCAACGGGATATCTGCACTCTCATACGCAGCAAACATCAGGTAACTCTATCCACGAAGACAATGTTTTGTCTCGGCTGAGATATAAACCCGAAACCTCATGTTCTCAACCCACTTTATTGACCACTAGGCCACACCTTCGGGTGTTGTTATTACTACTGTTTTTTTCTTCATTATTTTCAGCATGACTTCTCTACTACTGTATTTCTTTTTTCATACTATTTTCTATACGGGTTACAATGGTCGAAGGTCCATTGAAAACACCTTCTCTCCCTCACAAGGTAGGGGTAATGTTGTGTACACACTACTTTCCCAAACCTCACTTAGGGAACTACACTGGGTATGCTGTCGTTGATGATTTACCTACTCGTAAGACAGAATTTCCCCTTAATTATGAGGTTTCCTTTAATATGTCAAAGGAAAATTTCATATGTTTCAAACTCGCGAATATATAAGATCCAATAAGTTGCTTATCTAAGTTATGACAAACTGGATACACGTTCTATACAAATATTTTTGTAAGGACAACTTCAACCAATAATTTCGTTTTTCTAATTTGTATACACTAGGGGTGAGCGTTCTGTTCTTCGGTTTGGTTTGATCAAATATCTATTTAACTCTTCGGTTTTCGATTATGGAAAAATGTGCACCAAACACCGAACATAAGTAAAAAAAATGAGGACCAATTAATTGAGAGGGAAATTCTGACAAAGATGAAATGGACAATTCCCTTTTGCCACCATTGACAGATTCATCACATTGCTTTTTCAATTTTGTTACTGCTCAAAAGAACCACGAAAACATGATCAATTCCTTCAACACTTCTCCTAATTTCCCTGTTCTATCTAATTCCAGGAATATTTTCCCAAGAAATTTTCTTCCATATGCATTCAACTAAAACCAAAAAGTCCTTAGTCACTCACGGCTCACCGTCTTAGTTCATCATTTTGTCTGCGACTTTGTAGAGTTTAGAGGTATTGAGATTTCAGAACTGAGAATACAAGATGAAATTAGGAATTACAATTCAGGTTTGGGGTTAAGGGCAGCTAAAGTCTTAAAGTAATAGGGTTGAGCTTGGTTCTTGAAATATTTTAGGCTAACATATGAATTATATATAATTCCTTTATTCTATTAGTAGAAATTCGGTTCTTCGATGACCCTTAAACCGAATACCGAATTTTTGAAAAAATAAAATCAAAACCGAACCAAAGAGCCAAATTAGTTCGATTCGCTTCGGTTTTTCAAATTTTCATTATTTATGCCCACCCCTAGTATACAGTATACACAAATACTACCACTTTCAGTGTTGCACCCATGTCAACACAACATGAATGTGACTATGTGGGTGTGGGATCCGTACCATATATGGTCAATCGATTTTGGGTACTTCGACCAAAATCGATCGAGAACTTGAGAAATATCCCTTGTTCTAATTTGTTTGTCTGGTTTGACTTGGCATGGAGTTTAAGAAAGTAAAGAAGATTTTTGAATCTGGTGGTTAAATTAAAAATATGTAAAATATACCAAAATGCCCTTTAATCTTGTTGTCACGAACATGTAATGTGGAAAGTTAAAAAAAACATTTTTTAAATAAACTACAATGGAAAACGGGGCAAACAAATTGAAAGAGGGAGTATACAATAGATTCTAAAATCAAATCAAAAGTTATTCTGAAATCATAATTTAAGCATATGTTATTGTTTTTTCCCTGAGTTAGTGATATCGATTGCGTACACTCTATCCTTCCCAAACTCCACTTTTTGAGAATATACTAGGTATTTATTTGTTGTTGTTGTTATTGTATTTATAGTGAGCATATGTCTTTTATTGTTAAAAGATATTTGTATTAAAAGGTCCGCAACCAAAAGGTGTTTTAAAGATGTATGCATGCCAGCATCACTGTTGAATGTGCCATGAACTTATGACGCCTATCATGACCTCTATACCATTTGCAATAGTCATGTTACACAAAAGAACATGACTATCATCGTCTGTTGTTTATTGTGTTTCGATTATCGCACTATTTTGTTATTATTTTTATTCCCTTTCTTGTAGGCTTTTGACTGCTTTCTTAGGTAGTTGCTATCTTTTTCTTATTTGTACTTGGATTTGCTGCACTTAAGCCGAGGGCCCTCCAAAAATTAGTCTCTCTACCTCCACGAGGTAGTGGTAGGGTCCACTCTAAACTCTAACCTTCCCAAACCCCATTTGTGGGATTTTACTGAGTATGTCGTATCATACAAAAAAAATTACGGAGATGCATTTGTACTTGATAATAATTATAAATTCAAACTTACTCCAAAAAAATTCGTGCATTCCTTTACTTGCAAATAGTCCACCACAATTTAGGCAAATTTTTGTAATTCTACCTTTAAGATATTTGAATTATTTTTAGCCTAACCACTATACAAGTATCCTATCATGGAGTCGTACTCCCAAATCATAAAATTTAGATCCTGAAGAATTCGACCTCTAGATTCGCACTCGTATTGAACACTAACACCCGAGTCAAGCAACTTAACTTTTTGTCTGGTACACACATTTAATTCAAGACCGCAAGAATCAAAAATCTTCTCTATATTCTTTAAAACTCCGATTCGAGTCAAACTTAGACACATAATATGAATTGGAGGGAGTAACTAGTATAAAGTTGCACTACATACAAGTGAAAAGTCTTAGATGTACACAAACCAATGGTGTGTCACCAAGAAAAATATTACCCGTAAAAATGTCCTTGGAAATTGATAAGCAGATTAGAGTAACAACCAAAGTAGCCTGCTTTGGATGGCTTGATGCCCTCGGGCCTGGATCGTGTTTAATGCAGGATAGGAAGCAAAAGAGGGGATTTATTCTTTGCAGCAGCTGCTTCTTATGTGAAAATACTAGGGAAGCGGTGGATCACTTTCTACTCCATTGTAGCTTTTCATGGCAGATTTGGTCCATATTTTTATGCATTTTGAAGTTCACTGGGTAATGCCATCAAATTTTAGGGAGCTACTCCATATTTGGTGAACACAGAGAATTGACGAAGAAGCTGTGGAGGACAGTCCCCTTAAGAATAACAAGGACTATATGGTTACAAGCAAATAAAAGAAGCTTTGATGTGAAGAAGGAGAATGTGTAGCTGTTTTGAAACTCAAATGTATTCAGAATTTATTGTTTTGGAGTAGTGGGTCTTTTGTGACTGATGTGTGGGATTTTCTAGACTTGCTAGAGTCTTCTGTCGTGTAATTTGGAAAAGTCCAATTTTAGTAATCTTTTCAGACCATCTTGGTACTGAGCTTTGATGTTAGAATTTATAGCATTATCAAATAAAAAAAGGTAGAAACAAAATGGCAGCTGTATAACTTAAAAAAAGTCACTACCAAATCACTTCATATATTTCATCATCTATGTTAGTCTCGGATGAGAATCATATCCCTAGAGGAATCAAGATTCAGTTACAACAATATATTCAGTGTAATCCCACAAAATGGGATCGGGAGAGGATAGAGTATATGGAGACCTTACCGTAACCTAAGAGGTAGAGAGGCTATTTCTGATTGACCATTGGCTCATAATCCAAAGCAGTTCAAAAAACAAACGAAAGCATTACAAAGCATACTGAACAAGCATCACAAAGCATACTGAACAGTAACTAGTATGAAGGACAACAAACTACATGAGCAAATTAAAGATACATTTTCCTACCATAAATGATCAAAAATCAACTGCGCATCAATCCTAAATTAATTAGACTAAGCTCTATGGACCCTCTGACCTAATTCAGTTTTGATCAAGTGCATTCACTCAATAGCAAGGATCATAGTTAAACTTTAAAGCCAAATTAGAGTTCTCTAATACCCTAACCATAAAACATTCTTAAGAAGAAAATCGATAAGGTAATAATAAGCAATAAGAGAAACAACAGCATTCCTAAAAACCTTATGTAGCGTCGACAATGCAACCATACATGGCCTCCTTTCCTCTTAATAGAAATCAAAAGCTTCCAACCTTTTGGTAGTGTGCTCCCGAACTCACCTGCATCAACAATCCTCCTCTTCTTCCTCGTACTCCCCCATTGCCCATTCAATCTCCCCAGAAAATCTAACAACTCCTCTGTACTCCTCAATCCCTCCGTCCTCCGCCTCAATTCTTCCCTAAACGGATCCTCTAACGCCCCTAGAACGGCCAAATCCACTGTTATACCATCCTTATTAACGATATCCTTATCCATATCATCCTTATTAACGATCTCCTTATCCCTCTCATCCACATTTTGATAAACTACAATGTCCTTCACTTCCACATCCGCCTTAACCTCACCCTCACTCAGACCAATCACACCGCTATTCTCATTCTTCCTAGGGCGACCTCGTTTCCTTTTCTGCCCAATTGAACCTACATTGTCCAATTGGGGAACCGGCACTGGCACTTGCACGGATAAGGAACCCGTATAATCAACCCGAATAGGTACCAAATCGGTAGGATTCGTTTCAGTCCCCGAACCGAATAGCTGTTTAAGAAGCGTAACAATCTGAGCATTCTCTGAATTCTCATCGCCACTGTTAATAGATGGACTCTGAAGAGGATTACGGAGATGAGGAGTACGGCTACGGATACTGGCAGAGGAGGAGGAAGCCGCCGCAGCTGCGGCTGGAGCAAGGCGGAGACGGGAATAGGTTTGTTTGCGGGACCCAGCGGATTCATTGAAAACGGAACGGTCAATTTTAGGGATAATGACGTCGTCATCACGGCAAGGGTTAAAAGCGAAGGAAGAACAGATGGAGAGAGAGTAGAGTTCAGATTGAGAAAGTAGACGGAGACCAACGATTGGGATTGATTCAGCGGTAACGGTGACGGTGGCGGGGGAGGAAGAATCAACGGTAACGGAAGTGGCCATGAAAAAGAGGGAATTTGGTTTAATCAGAGGATGAGGAAGAATTATAAAGTTTAGGAGGGAAGGGTGTTTCTGTCAATTAAAGAAAAACTGAAGGGCCTGTTTTTACTTTCCCAAGGAACTTAACTGTTGCTTTGTTGAAGAAGAATAGGTTATAGTTTAGATTTTTTTACTTAAAACGCTATAGGTTCATTAATAGAAAATTATTTTATTTTTTAAAAAAAATATTTTAAAAAAATTAAAAATATAGAAAATATGTTCAAAATTTAATTTTTTTCAAGAAAAGTAGAAAATTCGGTTTTCTAAAATTATATTAAATTTGGAAAACTTCTAAAAATACTTTTCCAAAATTTTTCATTAAAATATGCTTCAATTTTTATTATTCTAAACTAGAAAATTATGTGCTTTTGAAATCATTTTCTGAAATTTTCATAATTTTCTTGGAATTAGTAAATTTAAAAAATTAAAGATGAAAAATTAAACACACCTTATGGTTCTCGACTCACATTATTTATCATTAAGTTATGTTCTTAAATTTAAATTTACTTTAACTATTATTTTACTATTTTTATGTTCATTGCTAAATATAATTTATAGTTCATTAAGTTGTCTTTATTTAATAAAAGTGAATTAGCGTTTCCTTTTAAATATGTTGTAGACGTCTTTAATGTTAAGAATGTTAGTTAAAAATAATTGACAGTTTTAGTCTTAGAATTCTAAAATGATAAGTAATTATTTTTAGAGTATGCTTTTTATTAGAATTACAATTAAACATAAGATGAAAGGAGTCTAAATAATGTTTTATTTATTTTAAAATAATTAAAGATTGGGAAAAAAATGAAATATAATTAAACTTTTGAGGTAATAAGTAAATTCTCTAACAAAAAGATGGGAATCATTTATTAAGTTCGTTTGGATAATATTTGGCTATGTTTGGAAAAGAAAAATTGAAGAATTGTAAGTTATGCTTGAATACGAATTTTATTTTAATTGAATTACTGTATAAATACTTTTTGGAATCCATGGGTCTGCAAATCTCAATGTAGACATTAGTTTGTAAATCGAAATTAATTCTAACTCAGGCACCTCTTACACTTCATAAAAACTAATAGCATCAGAGGTAGGTTATGCATGATTTTTTGCTCGGTCTTTTCTATTGTAACAAGTAAAACGTCAAGTGTAATATATGAAAAAACACGACATATACCTCTTCAAGATTTGTTCCACATGAGTCCTCACAATGGAATTCTGCTTTCTCAACATAATGTTTAATTAAGTTTTAACACTTTTATTCAAACTAACACCATTATTTGTTTATTATAATAAAGTAATTTCGACTTGGATATCTTAGATACCGTCTTCCGTTTTTAAAAATATACATATATCAATTAAGATATACAGGTAGGTATTTTAGGGTATTAATTGAGATACACAACGTTTTAAAATATTTCAAGATATGTTGGATTAAAATTGGTTTCAAATGCACAATAATTTTTTTTAAAAAAAATTAAGCAGGTATCACAGATACTCGCATAATCAATGAGGTGGGCATTTAAGATACCCACGTGTAAGTTCAAACATTTCTTCTAATTTTTTCAAACTTTCGCTTAAAGGTGAAATTATAGGGTCAAAGTTTGACTATTTATGTAACTTGAGCTATATTTTTCTTCTTTTGATTTCTCAATTGATATGTAACAATTAAATTTGAAAAAATCTACACTAGGAGATAAAATATTCCTTAACAAAGAAGAATTCGTACTTAGATTAAAGAAGAAAATACTTATCAGTTTACTTAAACCTTATCTGTACACTTTTAACACATCACATGCAAGGTTAGTGAAGATCATTTAATTTTTGGTAAAACAACATTTATTCAAAGTTTGCCATATTCATTAGTGGTCCTTTTTTAAATAGGCTCAGGAATTAAAGATTTGATATGACAAGCTATAAAAATTGAAAATGTGATTATTAAATTATTCGAATAGTATTGACTTTGTTCAGGTTACTCTTTTTGTTGCTCAGGGTCTTTTATAGACAAAGCTAACCTATTGAATTAATGGCAATAATTACACGCAATTTTCTGTAAAATGAATGATCTTAAATTTTTTATATCTGCTTGCCCTATTAGAAAACCTTCAATGTCAGAAATTAAAAATATTTTCCACTAGTCAAAATTTGTTAAACTTAAAATTTTGCCCATTTAAAAAAAAAATGAATTCAAACATTAAAGACCACTCATTTATATGGCCTTTCTTGCAAATCTAGTTTAAAGGTTAAAGTCATTGGCCCAATAATAGAGCACAAACATATGGCCCATTGAACTGTTAAATCTGAGTGTGCCTTCTTGAGAAACTCTAGAGCCCAAACTTTTCCCTCTCAAACGTTCAGATTCTTATAAGATGTGGCACAATAAAACGTTTGTTTCATCAGGACAACTTAAAAAAATAGCCACAAGTAAGGTCAAAATTACTGCTTGTAGCAATTTGTATTCAATACATTCACACAGATAAATTGTAATTGTACCAACTGTATTTGTATCAGCAAATACAAATATAAAAAATTGACACTTGATTTCATTATATACAAAATACAAATGATACTAATAAACTATATATAATATAGAATTGTGTAAAATAAATTCAAAAAAAATACAAAAATACAATCATTTCAAAATCAAATACATTCGATACAAATAAAGTGAATACGCAAAGAGATTGGGAGAGATGAGGAGAGTGTCGATAGAGGCTTGTATAGT
>JBDJHY010000087.1:16862760-16874547 GCA_039654485.1 Withania somnifera
AATGATTTCAAAAATATTAAAAGTTCATTTATATCATCTCAATTATTATAAGTAATTTTAAATTCGGGATTAGAAATATATTTGTTACGATGTATAGTAATAGAATTTCTATATCCATATCCAACCTCAATATTAGATAAAAAGAATTTCATCTTGTTTTAGCACGTTTTCGAACTTTTCTATAGGGAAGTCCTGCAAGCTTTCAAAATTTCTTTAAATGATTAATTCTACTACTTTATGCGTATAAAAAATCTAAAAACAAGTATAATCAATTTTTTCACAACTATTTTTAAATAATGTCAAACCATTATTCACGACCAAATTTAAGATGTGCAACATATCTAACATAAAAACATCTGGGTAAATTGATTTTTTTAAATTTTGAACATGTTTATGACATTTAAATTAGTAGAAGCATTATCTAAAGTAATATTAAGTACTTTATCACAAAAGCCATAAAAATCTACAACTTCAGCAACAATACCAGCAATGTAAGCACCCGTTTTTTCTGATCACAAATTTTACAACCGATAGTTCTTTTTTGCAAATTTCAATTATAATCAACCCAATTTACAGTAAAAGTTAAACATTCAAAATTATTCAATCTACGACCCATATCAGTGGTAATAGAAACTCTATAATTTATTAATTTAAGATATTCACGAATCATTTGATAATGTTGTTCATGATAATTAAATATATCACTTTTTACCATACTTCTTGAAATACCTTCATAACTGAAATTAAATGTATCCCGAATATATGTAATAAAAGAATGATGTTCTTCAAAACTAAAAGGCAAACCACAACAAACAATCATTTTATCAAAATTTTCACAAAAACACGATCACGATCCCTGCTATAGGGCTGTTGTGAAAGAGGAGGGCCTGCGGGGTTTGAACAGTTTAGTTCACTTTGAACCATGTTTGACTCTCTATACAATGGTCGAGATCTGCTAGCAGACATAACAGGATCAAGAGTAGCTAAATGAGCATGTCACTCCCGTTTATGCATAGCTTCCAAATGTCCAATCATCCCTTCGTTGAATGTCCACTATTGCCAAATTTATAAACTCATGTTTGCTTAAAAGATGACAAATAGAAATAATTTTCTTAATTCAAAAAATAAAAATGCAAGACATATGATTTTCTAGGACGTGCTACAGGAGCCTTATCTCCTTTTTTCTTTGAGAAACAGAGGAGGGCTAGCTCCAACCTGGGGCTCAAGTTCATCCAGAGTCTGAATTGGCACTTCGGTAGCGAGATTAGTTGGTGTTTCATCTAAATTTTCTTCTACGTCTACTTCTACTTCTTCATCTAAATCCTATTCAATACTATGGTACCTTCTCACAAAAGCAATGGGAAATAGGAGTATCAGTATTAATTTCTATGGATATATTTTAGAAAGAGGCCAAATCAGTTTCATCCACATGTGTCAAATTATCAGTATTAATTCTATTTAAATTAACTTTAGGTTGTTAAATGAAGAAGAACTAGAACCTATCATCCTCTTGAAAAAAATTGAAGCATTTTTTTTCCTGAAACTTTTTTGAAAAAATCCATAATATAATAAAAGTAAAATTAAATCAGTAAATTCAACCAAAAAATGATAAATAATAAATAATAAATGCGAAAATTAAATAATAAGATTAGAAAGTAGAATTAATGTACCAAATATCTACGTAAAAGCAGACGTAAATAACTGAAAATTAATAAGTTGATGAATGAAAATTGAAGGAGATTGCTCCTCCACAATCCAACAAATTAAGCTCTAATCTTTAATTAAAAAATAATAACAAAAATTAAAAAATTGCAAACTTGAGTCTTAAGAAATAAGAATTTGATAATTAAGAGTAGAAATTGAAAAAGAGAGAGAATGAAATATTTGATGATAAAAATGAGGTATTTATCGAACAAATGAATTAGGGGATTGGAGGGGGAGGGGGTTCAAACGGCTAGATAGTCGTTTGGAGCCGTTGGAAATGGCCTCCAACTGCTATATAGCCGTTACCTATAAATTTTAAATAAAAATTAAAATTGGCCATCAAACCGGGATGGAACAGGATGAATCGGGCAGGAATAATAGATACAAAACTTGAATCCAACCCAGTACGAAACCCGGTATACATCATCTTGTCCGATCCCGGTACCTACCGGACCGGGACGGACCAGGCCGGATCCAGGATCATCCCGATCCAGTGCCAGCCCTACCCCCATCCCCTGATGACGCCGTTCATTTGTTGAGTACACCGTTGGTTTCTCAAACACCTACAAAACGACATCGTTTTTACTTTTTATTACCTTTACGTTTTGATACAAGAATTTAAAAAGTACATAAATTCTTTTGATTCTAGAAAATTAAATTTAAAATATTATAAAAGATTTTAGTTTTATGATCCTAAGTATTAAGTGAAAATTTAGACTAAAAAAATGGTCATAAAGAGATGTTCATTTCTAAATAAATTAAAAAATAAAATAAGGAAAACAAAATTTAAAAACTAAATGATATTTGCTTCTAATTAATTAATTATATTAATAAAAAATTCGATTTTTATTTTTTACTTTTTTTTTTGGGGAGGGGGGAGGGGGTTACTTCCGCAAGTATTGTCACCTTCTACATTACTATTATAGTTAAATCTCTAGTCAATTCATGAAAGTACTTTTCAATTTCGTCAAAATTTATCTTACTTTTAATTATTTTAAAAGTTGACAACTAATGTTAGCATGCACCCTGTGGACAGGGTGGTTGTAGCTAAAGATCGAATTGAATTCAATATTTTTGAGTGGGACTTCGGGCGCGTGTGTGTAAAATTAAATAATATTTTTGAGAGTGCAATATATTAAATAATAAAATATATTTTTAAGATTGAGTATAATTTATTTAAATTTTGAATTTGTGTTTACAAATAAATTGAAGAGTGAAATGTTGTACAGAAAGCATGCACCATTCAAACAAAGGTGAACGTAGCATTCATCAATCGAATTCAGTACTTTTAACAAAAATATAACTGTATATATAGTATTGAACTTTGAAGGTCCATTTTATCAAGATTAAGTTTGCTTCTGCATGTATGCAAATATACGAGTAAAGACTGTCAGCAAGAAAATAATTATAAAAAGTCATGAAGTTATTATTTATTTTTTATATAAAAAAAAAGCTTTTAATTGAATTGTTTTAAAGCCGAACAATATAGTGCATGCTCCATGTGTATATAATTGTTAAAAGAAGTCAAATAAACCAATCATATAAATTTTTGCATAAAAAAGTCATTAGTCACACAGGCCGTTACATAAATAAAATAGGGCTTTTCCTACGATTAAATATTAGACACTTATTAAACAATTGACGATAGATTAAATAAGCATTTTATCATAAATTTAAATTATTTTTTAGTTTATTTAAAATTTGTAAAGTAAAAAATTGAAATTGAAACTAATGATTTCAGAAAAATTCAAATCCATTCATACAGTCAACAAGGCCCACTAGAAGTAGTAGCATCACTATAACAATAACAAAACTCAAACTCAGTAATTTGTGTTACTCATTTTTATAGTATTGAAATTACCTGCTATGTATTTGTAAAAGAAAAATCTCTTATCAGTGTAACATGGTAAGATATTGTTGTGTCAACTATCTGTTCTAACTATCTTCTTGCCAAGTGCATGCATTTCTCCTCTTCTTCATTTATTAAGAGACAATATTATTATCTTTTTACACCGTGGCAGTTGTGTTGTCATTATTTTTCTGGCTATTATTTTCTTTTTAGATTTGGAAAATTTCTTTTATAGTGACTCGATTAATCACAATTGTAGTAATTTTTGTCTCTTGATTTGGATCGGATCTTAGACTTCTACCGAATTTCGAATCTACCATAGTTGATAGAACTTTTTTGATGACTCTTGCTTGAGAGATGCCCAGCCTTTTTCTCATCTTCTTATTGAGTATAAGAGTTTGATATGACACTCTTCACTTAAAGTCCTTCCCATGTAAAATGGTTGTTGTCAAATTATTGTAAGGAGATGGCAATGAATTCAGTAGCATGAAGACTTTATTTTCATCCTCGATTTTTACTCTGAGGTTAACCAACTGCGTTATTAGTCCATTAAGCACAATTAAATATGATAAAAAAAATTATACTTTCATCCATATGTAGGTTGTACAACTGCTTCTTCGGGTACAACTTATTTGTCATCGTTTTAAACATATTTTTTTTCTTTTTACTTTACTCAAATGCCACATGTATTATCTTCATCGATGATGTTATTGACCACATTATTTGTTAAGTACAACGTGATTGCATTAGCAACCTTTTAATCTATTTCTTCCTAATTCTTAAGTTTTATGAATTCAAAATTTTGAATTTTCCTTCTAGCGCAATGTGCAATCTTTGTTGGAAAAAATCATTCGTTCTTCTCTGTCATATTAAAAAACGCTATCGCCGTTGAATTTTTCCACTTCATACTTTGTATATTTTTTTTTGTGAATATACTATGATCTGTCATAAAAGATATTTCTGTAAATAAGCTGAACATGTGCTCTGATATCAGTTGTTGGAAACAAATCCTGCCACAGAAATAATATTTGTGATAATAATAAAAGCAATAAAAGCATAACACAGCAATACGATTAATCAACAACAATAATTAAAAAAAGCGATAACAACACCAAGATTTTTATCTGAAAAGAAATCTTCTGAATAAGAAAAAAATTACGAACCTAAAAGAAGCAAATTAATCCATTGTAATGTGAAACTTGTGGTACGGAGTACATTACCCTAAAGACTACAACACACAAAAGAAACAACTTTTTGTTAATTTTTTCACCTCAACCCCCCCTTTTCTCAAATATTATTTCTATCTATAAAACTTTCTTACTTTCTCTTTTTATTTGACTTGATTGGGAATGAAGAATTACATCTTCTTATCTAGGTCGAAAAAATACTTGGTCTCCAAATATGAAAAACAACCAAGTAATTTGACATATGCCATTTGCTATTAAATGGTTCTGCACCCTTTTACTAATCTGGCTAGGAATCTAATCTTGTTTTTAAAATGTTCTAAGAACATGCCTATTTTACACAAAAATGTTACAAATAAATGAAGCAATAGCAACCAGCAAGACACTATTTACGAACTCTCAAGAACTAGATGGTATAGATGAAAAGTCTGAGTGATCCTAAAGTAAAAGGCATGGCAAATGATGCACAATAACTTCAGGGAGCATATCAAAGCCAATCATAGTTTCTATTAATTCCATTTAGACGTTTTAAATGTGTGGCCATATCGCTTCCTATTCAAGTGTGTCAGAAGAAAGATAGTTATATGGATTCAATATACTTTAAAAACATCCTTGGTATAATATTAAAGATTGAAATTAAATTTCAGTGAATTATTATTTACTAATCTCTTCTTTTATAGAATCAGTCTTTTTTTTTATTGTATAAGAATATATAAAGCTCGATATATTTGAAAGCATATGAGAACATTTATTTGTTGATATTATTTTCAGTATTTGATATTGTGTCATTTATAGCATTACAATACCTTTTTTATTCATTGTAAGTTGGTTATTTGTCAGCACCAGTTTTGTAGATGATGTGTTTGGAAGCCCTCAATCAAATGGGTATTTTACAAGAGTCAACAAGAAATTTATTATATTAGTTTTTATTTTACTTTTCCGAAAAATCAATTCATTTATTATTTTAACAGATACTGTCCAATTTTACTTCTATTATGATTTCGTCCGCCTAACTGAATTTTGGTGCCCTAAAACACTAAGTCTTATCATTTTGCAACAGTCGAGGCAATTGAAGAAGCAGTTACCTCTACTGTTATTCACAACTTCCTCCAATTTTTTTTCATTAAAATCCCCACTCAGAAGCTAACGCCCATCTATTGATATAAAAGAAGATAATAATAGCAGTAGTTGGAAATAAAGAAAGAGGCAACCTAGCTCTATTGATTGGCTATTTGAACGGTGAGAGTTTTGATTCTCTATCTCTAATTATTTTTATTTTAAAAGTACATTAAATTTAAGGAGAGTAGACAAATATATATTGAAAATTTACGTCAGACAGGTATAAACAGGTAACAAATCATTGAAAGATAAATTCAGATTTTCTATTTAAATCTCACATTCACCTTTAATAGGCCGATATATTTTTTAAGGCTTTTTTTTTAATCCCTTGCCCTCGGAGCTCCTCATCTTTTGCTTCACTCCGAATTCACATCCTTAAAATTGTAAGTGGAGCTGAGCAACCCTTTTTGCCAAAAGGCCAATATTTGGTCTCCACTTTAAAAATTGATTCTATCTTTAAGATTTTTTGGTTCAAGTCTCAAGAGCATTTTATCCTTTAAAGTCGGGCTGAATTCAAGTTAATTATGAACGTTTTAGACTTCCATCTAAATATTTCTTTTAAACAAATTAAATTTTTCTATGAGAAATTATTAAATAATAGTCTAAAACTTTGTATGTCATTAAGACATTGGACGAAAATCTAATGTTTTATCTGTAAAATTGAACAATTTATAGCAAATATTAGACTATGAATTTAATGTTATCTCAAAAAACTGTATTTGCATAATAACTAAAAGTAAGAATAACATTTAAATAATGATTAAAAAGAAATATTTGTGTAAACTAGCAAATGAAAAAGCTAGTTGGGGCGTGTGGTTTATATAAAAGATTAACTAGAGATGGAAAATAAGAATTCTGAATATAAAAAAAATATTAATAATAAAATATCACATTTAATTAAAGCCCTCATGTTCGAAATCTATATGAGAGAATTCATGTTAGAAATATATCTTTTTGTCTTATGTAATATAAATTTAAATTAATTTAAATTTAATATAAATATTGAATACGAAATAAAGATAAAAAAATATTGATAATTAAACACTTTCAAGAATACAAAAATACATAAAAACTAATAGTATTATTTTATATTTTAAATTTCGAAAACCCATAATTATTTTTAGAACTAATTCGTTTGCTAAAGCTGCACTTTTTTAAACCAACAAAATCAAAAATAAATATTTTAAATAATTTTTAAGAATAAAGTCATTTTTCATCTGTTGTAAAACGAAACACAAAAGGAAAAAATAATAATATTATTTTCTTAATAAAAAGGAATTTACTATATTACATGCTGCATGTTCTGTGGCCGCAGGTCATGGTTACCTCAGACCCGTGTATTTTGCGTGTACATATCTCCTCTCTCTCTTCGTTGTTTATAGTCTCTTCTACCTCCCCTTGTTTCTCACTCACCTCTTCACAAAATTCCCTCATCTGGACTCCCTTTTGACAAAGACTCCTTCTTTTATTACAACCAAATTTTGATACCCATTCTTCATTTTCCTAGGAATTCATTATCATTAGCAGATTCTGTTTTCTCAAAGCCACAGAGGTACAAATACCATTTTGATTGAGTTTTATGCCTCTTTTTCTTTTTGTTCTTTCTTGGATTTTGCTTGTAGTGTACGCAAAAGTCTCTTTATTTTGTCAAAGATTCTAGCTTTTCTGCATTTACTTTCTTTTTCAGATTTCCTAGGTTATAGGCAGATAGGTAAGAATGGATCTGCTTGCTTTAGTTAGTTTTTTTCTCCTTTTCTTTCTTGTTTGTTTTTTGTTTCTGGAAAGTACAAATCTTATGTTGGTTCAGACTTAGAAGTCATGCAATCATTAATTTGTTGCTATGAGTTTTTGTTTTATTTGTTGAAATGAGGTTCTGGAATTCTCATTGGTGTTTTGTTTTTTTCTTGAACAGGGGAATTTTGGTGATGCTTCTGGAGAGAAGCAGAAGTAGTTAACACTCTGGCCAACACTCCAGTGAAGTCCTCTCCCCCTTTTGAATGGGATAGGGTTGAGGCTAGGAGGAGGATACTTCTAGGAGTTCCACAACTTAATTATCTTTCTTCGTCTCCATTTTTGTCAAATTGGACTCTTTCATTGCTTTGGCGTTTGCCTATTGATTATGGCTAATTTGGTGTCTGCTTGAGCTCCTTTTTTTCATCAAGATTCAATCTTTTTGTAGTTCTCTTGAAGGGTTTTGGTTTTTCTTTTGAGATGTGAATTGGAACTTTCAAAGATCAAGACTTTTTTTGGGTGGGGTGGAAACAAGAGCTAACTAATTGGAAGAAAGAATTTGATTGTGATGGTGAAAGAAATGGCAATTTGCAACTGCTTTCCAGTAGGGAGAAGCAAGAAAGATAAGGTGGGTACCAATTTTTTATACAGCCCTTGTTTAATTTTGAGCATGCATGTCAAATTTTAGTAATTTTTTTTCTTACCTCTATGTTTTGTTGATTTAGGGAGAGAAGACAGCTCCAAAAACTGCTGATGTGCCTAAACTAGTTGAAGGCTCTGGAAGATCTACTAATAAGACGGATGACTCGAAATCGTCTTCTGTTGTTGTTCCTTTACCCTTTGGGAGTTCTAGGGGCAATGACAGGATAATGGATCATGAAAGTCATGTTAAGGGAGATATAGAAGAGGTGGCTTATGAAGGGGAAGATGAGCACGATGAAAGCTTGTCCATGAAGAGGGACAACTCTGATTTTGATCTTCAAGCACACGGTCATAGCTTAGGGGAAGAATATGATCAATCATTCAATAATCGTAGTAATTGCTCATTTGAACGTGAAATGAATGACCAGGATCATAACAAATCTGAGAAAGATGCAGAGGCTGTAGAAATTGTGAAAAGTGGACACATTAGTGACCCGGGGTTTGGTAAAGTAGAATCTTGGGCTTCACCAAAGCTTCAACGCTCCTGCTCTGATTTAGCAATGAGGGATATGTTCGGTAAATTGAGTGAGCAGATATCACTCTCTAACTCCATATCTTTTGATGAGATGCAGAAATTCGCTGAGAAGATGACTTTAGGAAGTCCAGCTTCCATGTTGAGTCATCGCAGTGCTGACAAAGTTATGTTGAAGAAGCATTCTTCAAGCCAACTCCTACCATCTAGAAATCGAAAATTGTGGTGGAAACTATTCCTATGGAGCCATAGGAACCTGCAAGGAACAGGTGGCATCCAACAACTACCAACCCTTGCCAAGACTGCTCTAAACAAGCAGGGCGGGTACTCCTCGGACACACTAGAGCTGGGGAAAGGCATGGACGTGAGCAACTTGGGGTCTCCTGGTTCATTCACTGCAAAATCCTTGAACAAAGGGCGGTATGACAAGGGCAAGGAGGTGTTGGATGACCTCCCTGGGGCAAGTGGTTTTTGGCCACAAAATCAATGGGTTGCTTTCCCTGAAGAATCCTCCAGGTTTATGAGAATCAATGAATGGGTGAATGAACTTCCTGTTCATCCACCATGCTTAATTGATGTTGAAGATGAGGTTGATATCTCACCTTCACCCAATTCTGGCAAATCACCAGCAAGAATCTCACCTCTCATCATCCCACATGCAAATATAAATGTCCCAGAAGAGGTTGCACATGCTAATACAGTCATCCGGTCTCTCAATTCATCCTCAACGGTTGCTCACATCGCAGGCGCTGGTCTGAAAGTTATCCCTGTCATGTCTCACTTATCTAGCCTTCGATCTGTCAATTTATCAGGCAACTTTATAGGTATGTAATCAAAGGAAAACTAGTACTAAACTAATTTAAGGTTAATGGAAATGGTCATAGAAAGCCCCTTCAACATAATTTCTGTTTCCTGCGACAATGCAGTTCAAATAACTCCAGGATCACTACCAAAGGGTCTTCATGTTCTCAATTTATCAAGGAACAAGATCCACATAATTGAAGGACTCAGGGAGTTGACACGTCTGCGTGCGGTTGACCTAAGTTACAACAGAATCTCTCGGATTGGACAAGGTATGTGGCTTCCTTAGACCTTCATCTTGTCTGTTGACTCGCATAATATCCCAGTTTTACGTACTTAAAAGACCTCCTGAATATGTGACTTTGGCTTCAAATTGCATCAGGTTTGTCGAATTGCACACTCATCAAAGAGCTCTACCTCGCTGGAAACAAAATAAGTGATATAGAAGGGCTGCACAGACTTCTGAAACTGACTGTTCTAGACTTGAGCTTCAACAAGATAACAACTACTAAAGCATTTGGTCAGCTTGTGGCAAACTACCACTCTCTTCTGGCTTTGAATTTATTGGGCAATCCAATTCATATCAATATAAGCGATGACCAACTGCGAAAGGCAGTTCACAGTCTGCTTCCAAAGCTAGCCTTCTTGAACAAACAGCCTATTAATTCACACATGGCACGAGAAGTAGGAACAGAAGCAGTTGCAAAAGCAGCACTGGGTAGTAGCACTCGGGGCACTCATAGAAGAGCAATCAGGAAGGTGAGCACTGGAGCTTCTTCCTCTTCAAGTGTGCATAGGAGCAGCGCAAGTGTTTCTCAAAAGAGCAGGCATAGGCTAAGAAGCCGAACACAGTATCAGTCTTCCAAGGCCAAGTGATCTGCCCTAGCATCTCCTCGTTGTAAAATGTTCATGCTTTCGGACAATGCAATCTCAGAAAGCATGGTTTCACTGTGTGGTTAGATTTAGTTCATCTGTTTTTCTTTTGTTCTTCAAAAGAGATGAGTGATTTAGATATTCATGTCAAGTTGTGGAGGTTCTTCCTCCTGCATTTCATTCTGAAAGTCTGTTTGAAAGCCAGGTGCTTGTGGCTTTCAATGATTTGTCAATTTGGCATGTTTTTCTCCATTAATTTACACCTTTATAAATATACTCTGCTTCTGTTTCTGGTTGTCATTGGAACTTTGTGTTAAATGTTTTTTTTATCTTCTATGAAGTACTATAACTATGTGTAAGGTCTTGTCTATAACCAAGAAAAAAACAGGTTAATGTTGTTTGCTAAGGCTGGACTCTTATTATCCGATTTTTTTCTGGACTAACTCATGGCAGGAGTTTTGGATTGTATTTTTGTCTTTTTACACTATCACGACTTTGGATGAGTAACCTACTTTTGCTGTTCACTTCGGTCCGAGGCAGGTCAACGATCGTGGAGGTCCGTCTTAACATTATGTTCCTGCATGATGATTAGGTTCAACAATGAATCAAACATTTTAGAAGACTGCACCATCGGGTGTCAACAAGGTCAACAACAGTCCTGCTCCACAAGTAGGGATGATCGTCAAACTTACCTTTATCTTTGCAAGGGAAGCAAAGAAACTTGATCCCAATATTAATAAAATCATTTACCTTGTAAATTTTTTAAAAAAAGAAAAAACAAGAAATTGAATACGTATTCCCATAGGCGAAAGGAAAACAAAAAAAGAAAAATGAAGACAATCCAAAAATGCATTATGCTTTCACCAACGGTGAAAGGAGGCAGTTACTATTTTGAGCCATACAGGCATGATTGTTGTGGTCATAAATTTGCAACATTTTTGTGAAATGGATGTTTTCAACTATAAACACTAAACTGAGACGTATTAGCTTGGAAAGTTAGAATAATTCTATGACAAAACTACCAAACGCGTTTTGGATTAATAGGGACAAAAGCATCACGCATCTCATGAATCAGATGATGCTATAAAGATGCTTTTTCTACAAATTAGAATAAAGGTAAACAGCCGAACAGTTCAGTGTTAATTTGTCTATTTTTGGGAAAGACTAATGGGCAGCATACTAATTGAACAATTAATATCCACTAATTGTCACAGGTACATAAACAGAATCTTTCTTTCTTTAATATATAATATCAGCTGTCTCCATTTTAATGTGTTTCAATTAGTTTTGTAGCATTTTACAAATTCATTTTTAGTTTTATGTACTTTCTATAAGAGATCTAAAAATAACAC
>JBDJHY010000087.1:16974923-16987641 GCA_039654485.1 Withania somnifera
ACTTATAAATGGTAGTACATTTCTTGTATAATTCTTCTCCTTATTTAGGAGTCCTTTATTAAGGTAAATATTGATTGTCTTATTATGCCGTTATTTGTGTGGGCCACTGCTATTAGGCCCATATTATTACGATGGATCAATGTGTCCTTTTAGTCACATCCCTACATTCATCTTTCTCTATCAATATTTATATTCAAAAAACACAAAAACACTTAGTTGGTGAAATTTACTCAATTTTCTAGTGAGACGAAGTGGATTTGGGGCATTCCGAATTGATAGCAACATCAACACGTCCTCTGCGAATTCTGTTGATCACATCTTCTCCTTCTTCTCTTTAAAAATTGAGTTTTGTTTTTTCAGCAGTAATCATATCTGATTTTTAAGTGCATTAATTTGTAAACGGGTTTCATTAATTAGGAGATTGCAAATGGGTACTTAAGAACATAAATTAACTAAGTTAATTGTAATTCCACCTTGTATAGAATAGGTTGAATATGACCCACTTTTAAATTTATCTTAAGAAGACCATAAATCAATTAACAACTCGTTACTTTAGCTTTTGATTGTTGTTATAAGTAAAATTTAATTTAGCTTTTTTTATTTATTTATTATGACAAGATTTTGTTTACACTTCTGATTGTTAAATTTACACTTTTCGATTATAGCTCATTGGTCTTAGCTTTTAATTATCGAGTTTATATTTTCAAATATAATGATTAAATTGATTAGATTCGTTGAGCATATGATTTATGGGGATTTACATGCTTAAAAAGAATAGAAACTTCACTTAAAGAGAAATTTGCAGAGAGGAGAAGAAAAAAAAAATAAGGAAAAAAGGCTTGGAGAAAGCTCTAATGACTGAATATGGGATAAAGAGAGGGAACAAGTGTGGAGTATACATTTTTAAGTAAAAAGACAAGAAAATTACAAGATTTTTTTGTCCTAGAATTTATATTCAACCTCAAGAAGCTTTAGTTCTCCTAATACATACTACATTTTATGCTTCAGGTCTTATAATTGTTGTCATCACTAATCCTATCACTCTAAAACAGTGTTCTTGAATAAATTCAACATGGTTTGAATGGAACACAAAGATGTTTTATATGCTTTTGATTACAATTCTCATGACAACCATATATTAAAAGTTTTGGATATAATTAATACAATTAACACTTGAAGCAAATTGATAGAGCTTATAAATATAAATCTTAAAGTCAAAAGTAGGGTTTGTGCATTATCAGAATTGAGACGGAACAGACTGAGATAAATCGGTACTTGACTGTATCGGGATTGTCCAAATCGGACTACTACTAGTACTTGGATGTACTTGTCCGGAATAATAGGTATGAACTTCGGTCCCGTCCCGTTCCACTATGTACCAGGCCGAAATCGGGATGGATCGGGAGGGATTAAAAGGATAGAGTTTTTCTTTTTAAATTTTGAATTTATTAAACATTTTTATTTTATAATTATTGTAAGTTAAATTTATGAATTTTTTTAATTTTATTTTTTCACTTAATAATTTGTAACTTGTAAGTTTAGTTTATTTAAAAGTTTTTACTTTTTTAGATTTGAATTTTAAAATTTATAAATTACAAGTTGTAAGTACTATTTAATAGTTTTAAATTTTTTGAGGTTTTCAAAGTTCAAATTTATATAACATATAAGTACTAGTTATAAAGTTTTTTTTTTTCTAATTTTTTTTTTAACTTTATAAGTTTTTTTTTCTAACTTATTTTTTTCTAACTTTATGGGTTTATTTTTTCTAACTTTATAAGTTTTCTTTTTCCAACTTAGTATAATATTTTTAAAAAATTTCTAAATTATTTTTTTCTATGTTTTTTCTAATTTTATAAGTTTTCTTTTCTAACTTTATGAGTTTTTTTTAACTTAATATAATTTTATATTTTTTAAAGTTTTCTAAGTTATTTTTAACTTAATAAGTTTATATTTTCTAACTTTATAAGTTTTCTTTTTCTAACTTATTTGTAAGCTATAAGTTTTCTAACTTTTCTTTTTCTAAGTTTCCCCTAACTTTATGTAACTTACATTTTTTAAAGTTTATAAGATTTGAATTTATAACTTAAAAGTTAAAAATGTATTGAAAAAAACTTAAAAAGTATATAAAGAATAAAAAGTATATAAAGAATAAAAAGTATATAAAGAAATGATAATAATCTTAACTCAATACAAATATTCAATATGGTATTATAATTTACAACTATTAGTAGAGCATCTAATTTACGCAGCCACCTTCTAGGAAGAGTTTTGTTTCAACAAGGGCTCAAAAGTAATACTAAAAGTTGTTTAGAAAAACTTTCATCCAACTCTTATAAAGATCGAGAGTGATCAATGGATGATCTTGGTAAATTTTGCAAACGATCTTCATGTTTCATGCCGTCGTCACTGTTGTATCAAATTACGCAATCTATAAATTCTTCATATTGTGAACTTAACCTTGGTAGCACTCTATTTCGTCAATCGGCATTGATCCAATATTTGAATAACACTGAAATCTCCAAGCTGACTTCTGTTAGTGAATATTTGTGTTCTCCAATTTGAAATCTCCTCGTACCGAAAGATGACTTTGAAGCTACTGATGTCCTTGAATAGCTATCACGTCCTTCGCCATCTTGCTGAGTTTTGAAAATTGAGTGTCTTGAACACCCTACCAATTTAAATCTGTGGTATCCTTCACTATCCATAACATTATCGAGTCCATAATTTAGATAATCATCAAAATCACATTTACTAGAAGAATCAATACCAATATGGGACTTCATCATATTATGAAAATCTTGTTTAGACATACTACTTTGTGGAGCGTCAATATTATTTTTTTCTAATGTGCAATACTTATCATACATTTTCCTAACACGTAATCTAATGACATTTTGACAAGTTTTCAAATTTGGTTGTTCATATGTTTAAATTTCTAAATATCCATAAATGCATTTAACTAATGCTTTTGCACCAGTTTTTTTATATGAAAAGTTTAAAAAGAATAGCAGTTAAATATATTTGTGGAATAGGAAAAAAAAATATTTTTTTATTTTTTCAATAATAATTTCAACATCTTCAAATAACGACTTTTTTTATATTCAGCAAAACTACATGTAATATGACATACATGTAATAAACTTTCACTAATAGTAGGATAATACAAACCAGAAAAACGTTTGTAGCATTATAAAATAATTTTAAAAATATTACAAGTTCATTTACATTAACCCAATCATTATCAGTAAGTTTAAATTCGGGATGAGAAGTATGTATCTTAAAACGCATAGTAATAGTCTATCTGAATTTATATGCAATTTCAAATATTTTAATAAAAAGAAATCCATCTTGTTTTAACATGTTTTGGACTTTTCTATAAGAAAGTCCTGAAATTTTACAAAGTTTCTTAAATTGATTAATTATACTATTTTTATGCATAATAAAAATTCAAAAACTAGCAATATCAGTTTTTCCAACTATTTTAAAATAATGTCACGTCATCATTCACAACCAAATTTAAGATATGTGCAACACATCTAACATGAAAAGCCTCTTTGCAAATAGAATTTTTTTTAGATTTTAGCATATTTATGGCATTTAAAGTAGCAGAAGCATTATCTAAAGTAATACTAAGTACTTTATCACCAAGACCATAAGTTAAATACCTGTCACTCATATTCATGCATAGCTTCCAAATGTCTAATCAGCCCCCCTCCCCCCCTCCTTACGTTGAACCTTCACTACCGTCAGATTTATAAACCTATGTTTGCTTACAAAGGCGACAAGTAGAATAATTTTTCTTCATTCAAAATACAAAAATGTCAGACAGGTGATTTTCTAGAACGTGCTGCGGAGTAGCTCCAACCTCAGGTTCAAGTTCTTCCGGAGCCTGTGTTGGCATTTCGGTAGCGGGGTTGGGACTAGTTGGTGTGTCATCAAAATCTTCTTTTACATCTACATCTACGTACTTCTACTTCGTCATCTAAATGCTCTTTAAAATTATGGTACCGTCTCTCAAAAGTTTCATTGGGAATGATAGTATCATTATTAATTTCTATAGGTATATTTTGGTGAGGGGATAATCAGTTTCATCCACATGCGTCAAATTATCAGTATTAATTCTAAATAAAGGAACTTGAAGTTGTTTTGAAGAAGAACTAGAACCTATCCTATTCAAAAATCTTTTTGGAGCACTTTCTTTCTTTCCGAAACTTTTTCTAGACGAATCCATAATATAACAAAATTAAAATTAAATCAAAAAAATTAATCAAAAAATGATAAATAATAAATGCGAAAAGAAAATAATAAGATTAGAGAGTGGAACGAACATGCCATACGTTTGCATAAAAGCATACATAAATAACTGAAACTTAAAGAGTTGATGACGAAAGTTGAAGAAGATTGTTGCTCCATCCACCAAATTAAGTTTCTAATCTTAAATTAAAAAATAAAAATAATAATTAAAGAATTTCAAATTTGAGACTTTGATAATTGATATTTGAGAGCAGAAAATTGAGAAAGAATGAGAGATTAGAAGATTTGATTAAAAAAGAGAGAAAATAAGGTATTTATAAGAAAAATAAATTGGGGGGCTAGGGGGGGAGGTTTTTTTTTAATTAAAAAAAATCTGCTGCATTGACCGGGACAGGATGGGACCAAAACGAACCGAAAAGGCATTATCGATTCGAAACCTCAATCCCATCCTAATCCAAAACCCGATTTTCATGATCCCGTAATGTAACAGATCGAAACGGACCGAGTCGGGTCCGGGATAACCCCGGTTCTATGCCCAGCCTTAGTTAAAAGTTCACTACATGTCTAGTCTAAAATGTATTTTTAAGTTGTGTTCATAGTTTGTCTTAAGTAAACTCGAGATGAATTGAATTATTAGACAAAGAAGTAAAAGCAAAAATAATTTGACCATTTATTAGATGAAAGTGATTTTTGAAGAAAATCCGGCTGAACTTGGGATTTTAATTGCTTATTTGTTATTTCATATTTGGGTATCGGAAAATATCGTGTCGTATTTTGGTGAGATATTTCGTGACGGCATGGAGTTTACTTGTTTGGTAAAAACTTATTCACATTGGGTGTTTACACTAGATCAATACTTCCTCTGTCACGTTTTACGTTTTGACATTTAAACAAGTCTATTTTTTACCATAATTTTTTCATCTATATTTTGAATACTTTAAATTGTTACTTATTGTAACATACAATATTTTGAAGTAGTTTTCAACTATATAAATTTTATTTCGAAAAACGTGAAGATTTCATATCGAAATTGATTGTCAAACTTAAGTTGTTTGACTCTCAAAAAGCAAAATGTGACATATAAATTGGAACAGGGGAGTATAATTTACCATGATTAAGTGATTTCTTAAAGTAAAAATACGCGTTAATTAATTATGATAAACAAATAAACTCTATGTTCAAACACATGACATGCATATGTTGATTTGATATTTTTAAGTCAGACTTGTACTAAAAAGAAAAAATGATATAAATATTGGTAAGTGTTTACGTGATTATGGAGTGATACATCACAACCTGCATGAAGAATTGGACATTGATAGAACAACCTAATTGGAGTTGGAACAATTAGGTGTGTTTTTTTACCAGAAAATTTGTCATGATTCGAATTTAATTAATCAAACCCGCATCAGTAATAGAGGAAACATCTCATAGATGACAAATGCATTAGCAGTAATACATTTTCATTTCTTTTTTTTCTTTTTTTTTCTTTCTTTTGATGATTTAGACTGCAAATTTATTCTATGGACACTATCTCCTACTTCTCTTGATACTTTCATCAGAAAAAATAAAATTGCAAGTCTAATGAAGTAAAGCATCTGTTGTATATGATATACAGTTCACATGGAGTACTCAATATTTTGTCTCATCAGGTTTCATGATTCGACCCATTAGAAAAATTTGAGAAATACAAGGATTAATGAGGATGTTCCTATCAATGAGAGCTACCAGCTCTAGTATATGATAATTCAAAAGTAACAATTGCAAGTTGGGAAATTTGCTAGGGACCAAGTGACTTCGATGTAGCAAGAGATATTTTCATTAATCATTAGATTGTATTACATGCAGTACCAAATTATAATATAACAAATAAAAGGGAGACAAGAATTAAAGGATCTGGCAAGGAAAAAATGAAATTAAGTTACCTAATGTTTGAGGAGAATTTCGTTGATCAATTTGTCTATGTTCACATAAGATGATCCTGTTGATTCTGCAGCAGCTTCTTCAGCCAACTTCTTCCACTCCATTGCCTTTTTCTTCATCTCTTTGCCCTTCTCGCCTATCATCAACTCTTTCACAAGGCTTTCAACTTCGGCCCTTTTCACATTATTGTCAATTTCCATTCCAATTCCCCATTGGGTTCCTTTGAACCAACAGTTAGTCTGTTGTTCTGCAAAAAACGGCCAGCAGATCATCGGCACCCCACTGCAGATACTTTCGAGGGTTGAATTCCACCCACTGTGAGTCAAGAACCCTCCAATAGCAGGGTGACTAAGGACTTGTTCTTGTGTGCACCAACTTGTCAACATCCCTCTTTCCTTTGTTTTTTCCGTAAATTCAGAAGGAAGAATTGCTTGTTCCCCTGATACAATATCAGGCCTTACGATCCACAAGAAATTTATTTGACTATTGGCAAGTCCCCATGCAAATTCAATAAGTTGGTTTGCATTCATGACAGTAATGCTCCCAAAATTGACATAGACAACAGAATTTGGTTTCTTGGAATCAAGCCATTCTAGACACTTTGGATCTTCTTTCCAAAGATTGGATCCCAAGCGTTCCAAATTCTTGTCCTCGATATGTGTTACAAGAAAATGCAAGGGCCCAATTGTGTAGATCGGAGGTAGAAGGACCTGAAGTGATTCAAGAACTTCCTTTTCTAGTGGATCAAATGTATTGATTACAATAGCAGAAGCAAGTTTACTTCTATCTGTTTCTTGGATAAGGAAATTGAACATAAAGTCATCTGGATTTGTACTTCTCAAGAAACTCGGTAAATCCCTCAAACGTATACCTTTCATGCCCTGTATCCAATCTAAAGCCGTCTCCAAATACCCATTTGTTAAGTCACTTGCATCTAAAATTTCCCCAAGAACAAAAAAGAACAAAGGTTAAAACACGAAATATTTTAAAATGGGGCATTATAAAACAGGGAAAATTAACAAAGACTGAACCTTTAAGTGGAAAGTATCCTTTCTCGGAAAGGTCACGATACTGCATGTAACCTAATAAACCACAAGCACTTGGGGTCCAAAAGAACACTTCAGGGATGCCCAAATCTTGAGCAGCAGCTAGAGTGAAGCTCATACAACCATCAGAAATGATGCACGAGACAGGTGGCCCGTCGGATGAAGAAGTATTATTGAGGTTTGCAAGCAATTCCTTGAAAGGACCTAAACAAGTACTGGTAGTGGATTTACCTAGAGAAGGAATATCTTGAGTTGAATCGGCCTCAGATGGTGGAAGGCCATCAGGAATGGTCTCGAAACGGAACGACGGCAAGCCCCTGAGGGAATCAGGGCCGCGAGACTTAAGGAGGCGCCTATGGTTGTATTCAGTGTTGACAAAAGTGATGTGAAAGCCTTTATAATGCAGGATTTTGGCTAACATTAACATTGGATTAATGTGGCCTTGGGCAGGATATGGCATGCATACTGCATGAGGCTTGTCAAGTTCATGACTACTTCTAATGGAATCCATTTCTAATTTTTCTTAGCTTATGGATTGTCTTACCAAAGGGGGAAAGATTGGCCTGATCTTAGCTAGTTGAAGAATATGCAGGTATCTATTGAGAGTGAGATGACACTTGCTACAAGACTTGAAAGTTAAAAGATTAATAAAATGAAAGACGAAATAGAGTTGTGCTTCATTTTTCATCCGTGGCTCCTTTTCATCGATTTTTATTTGTTATATTTTATGTGTTACTATTCTACCCACTTTAGAGCAAATGACCGGAGATTATCCTGATGGAATAAAACAATTGACTCTAAATCATATCGTGCCCTCTACAAAAATTAATGGTAATTATGGTAATCGTTGCTTTCTAGAAAAAATAATGGTAATTATCGTAATCATTGCTCTCTAAAATATGTGTGCGTCATGAAGGTCTTTGTCGACTCCTAAACTATGATAGGACGATAGTTATTAAAACAATTAGTGCACAAAATCACTCGATTCTCGCGGCCGGCTGATTTGAATTTTCTGTTATTTAAGAGAAGATTTTGTATATAGTGGTATATAGCTTCATAGCCTAATTATATAATATAGTGATAATTTGTACGTGTATTTATGAAATGAAGTAATAGTTTGATTCAAAATGTAGTGAATACATTGTATTCGCACGCAGCTGAAATACATGTATCATCATAAGAAATCAACCCATCATCACTAAAAAGCACGCCTATGTTATTATATTTGTATTTTATAAGATATATAAATTGCGGTTGAAAACAAAATAATTAAATAGATATTTAGGTTGAGGGATAGATATGTTGCTTTCTTTAACGAGATTCAAACCGTTTTAATATTATCTTCACTAATCCAACAATATAACATTTGACTTGAACATAAAAAATATAACGGTACGACAATTAAACAATTCTGAATTAGTTGAAGAATCCACATTCCTTCAACATAACTCTTTTATAGTAAATATCATATTTAAAATTTTCTTCAACTCAACTCACTCTTTCACTATATTAACCTTAAAAATATAAACATAATATAATACTTCCCATCCACTTTTTAATTCTTTTCTTTTTTCCATCTACTACACACCAAAAAAGTAGATAATAATTTGACGTGTAATAGTAAATTATTTAGTTAGTAGAAAATAGTGATTAGAACATGTTTTAGTGATTATATAAGTTACACCAAAAAAAATTGATCACTAATCTTATCAATATATATTCACTAAAATTAGGGGTGTCAACTGAGTCGGGTAATCAGATTCAAAGTGAGTCGAACCGGACCGGTACAAATCGTACCAGATCGGAATAGTAACCGGTCCGTCTGGACTGGGGTGGGAGTTACAAACTAATGTATCCAATTCTGCCCCACCCGAATTTAAATAAAAATTAAATTAAAAGAGTCGTTGTGCCTGTCCAATTTTGGACTGTTGGGGGAAGAGGGGGGTTTGACTGTTGCCCAATGGTTCAAAACGTCTATTTTTATCTCTTTAAAAAAATTATTTCATTTTTTCTATAAATACCACTTTAATTTTTTCAATTTTCACAACAGTTCTCTCAATCTCTATCAATCTCTCTCAATATTTCTCTTTAAAAAGTGTTATAATTGTTCTCAAATAATTTCTTAATTTATTATTTAGCAATTGTTAGCAACATCAAGTGATCAAGTGCAAGTTTTCAACTTTCAAATGTTCAATTGATATCGGCAATTTGGTATAATCGCTCCATCTCTTACTTTAATTTTTGAAAATTTTAATTTATTTATTACTTACAATTATAGTATTTTGTACTTTTAAATTTTACTATTATAATTTTTAATATTGATAGACTAAGAAAAAATGGGTAAAAGTATTAAAAAATTATATCCCCCGAGTAGTCCAAGTAATAAAAAAGCATAGGTTCCGCTTACGCTAGAGGTTCCGGTAGTACTAGAAATTATAATTGTATGTCTGTCGCTCCACCTAGTATTGCTAGTGAACTTGAACAAGAAAATAAATATTTTGGGGGTGTGCGCAAGCATAATCTAAATTATGTCGAGTTGCATGAAAATTATGAAGAGAAGATAATGAATTAGGAGTGGATGTTAATATTAATCTTGACGAGTTTAATTATGATGATGATGATGATAATTAGAATCTCAGCACTCCGTCCCCTCAATCTGTTAATTTTGCTCCTAGACCTATTAAAAAAATTAGTGTTGTATGAAATTTTTTTGAAGATACACCAGAAACTGAAACTGTTAAATGTGCTATTTGTAAGTAAGTAATTACGCATAAGAAGGGGGAGGGATAATGCAGGGGGAATGAGTATCTTCGCAAGACATTGTAGAACTAAACATAAAGTAAAATGAGCCAAAACAACTAGTATAAGGAAGACAGATTGAAGTTGGGTACAATAAATCCACAATCGGTAAATTAATTTAAAATTATAATAAAGTACAGGACCGTTTAGAAATAGTCAAAATGATAGTTGTAGGTTATTTGTCTTTCACTTTTACTTCTTTTGATGCATTTATTGTATATATATACAAAGAATGTATAATCCAATATTTATCAGTATCCCTAAAAGTACATGTCGATCAGCTATTTTTGAATTACACGGACAATATACATTTTATTTACGTACCTATTTCTTAATTTTTCATATAAAATTTCTCTAACATCCTATGTTGGTCATGTTGTAAATATAATGATTATTTAACCATCACTTGTCACTGGATAGATAGCAATTTTATAATTCAAGAATGAATTTTAACTTTTTTTATGTGATGAAAATTATAGGCATGATGCCGATTTATTTCAGACAAAATTACTAAAGTTGCTAATTATTATAATTTGAATGGTAAAATTTTATGTGTAGCTTTGACAATGCATCTAATAACACCGCCGCTATTGAAATATTAAAAATATCACTTTCTCCACCACTTGAAGATATTTTTCATATTAGGTGTGCTTGTTATATATATAATTTAATTGTTGTGGACGGTCTTACTTTTTTTGAACCTATACTTGAAATTTTAACACTTGTAGTAGGATTTATTCAAGGTAATAATAGAAGGGTTAGACTAGCAAAATTTAAAGTAAAACATGCACAGTTTAATCTGAAACCTAGATTAATGCCCAAAGAAATAGAAACTAGGTGGAATTCAACTTATTTATTTTTAAAAAGTTACTACAAATATAAAAGCCCATTAGTGCTATTTTTAACCAATTTTGCCAAGCACCTGACCAAATATTACAAAATTCGGATTGAAACCTAATTAGAGAAGTAGAGGTATTTTTAGAAACTTTTTACAATGCTACCAACGTATTTTCGTATCAATATTATCCCACTGTTTGTACTATTTTGCTTTATGTAGCTGAAGTATCTCTATTGCTTTCTGAATATAAGAATAAATACGGTTTCAAAGATGCTATTGGTGCAATGTTTGAAAAAAATTTAAAATTATCTTTTTCCAATTTCCTCTATTACTTAATTGATGATATATCAAATCATTCTTTAAAACAGGAAACAATATCTGAATTTTGTACAATGATTTATACAAGTTTAGAAATTCAACTTGACGAAGAACCTCAACTGTTTGAGGCTATGGGTAACGCGACTGAACATTTGCAATATTTATATGAACACTACATCACTATAGTTGATAATGCTACACCAACCAATCTTACTAACCAATCTAATAAACCTTCTAATTTTGCAGAGACATCGTCTTTCAAAGGCAAGCGCATCCTATGCCTGATTTTACTTATACTAGAGGTTTTAGGATAATACGGGTTACCTCACAGAGAGGAGTCCGAAATGAACTAAATCTTTATTTGTTGCAGGCTTTCGAAGAAATTAGCATGCAATTTAACCTGTTGTAATGGTGGCAGGCAAAAGCAAGTAAGTTTTCCAGTTTTATCAGAACTAGTCACGACATCATGAATATTCCAATGTCAATAGTTGCATCAAATAACGCATTCAGTCAGGAACGATAGCAAATTGGAGGCTATCGACATTCATTGGAAAGCAATGCAATAACTATTCTAGTATGCCTCAGGGATTGGATTCGATCAGAACGAAGAAATAAAGATTGGTTCCAAATTAGGAAGAAGAAGAAACCGAAGAACTACTGTCAGTGCATCATTCAACAGAAGCAAGTCTTACATATGGATATGTTGATTTTGATCAGTGTGACCCAGTAGACCCTAGTGTTAATGTTGATGAATAGGATGATTGAAGAAATGTATTAAGTGTTTAATTATTTTTTAAATATTATCAACAAATTGGCTTATTGAGTCATTTTTATTCCGATGAATCCAATTTTTATTTCATCCGAAAAAAGCCATCTTTTTCTCAACAATGTCTTTGTCATTTGATCCAATAGCGTTCCTCCTTTATTATATAGTATATAGTTTTAGTATGTTTGATATATATATCTCTAGTATATATCTTAATATCTTTAATATATTGTTATATTTAAACTTTAAAATATATCTTTAGTATATATATTTTTCGTATATATAGTATATATCCTTAGTATATTTAGACTTTAGTATATAACATATATATTCTTAGCATATAGTACATATATCTAGTATATTTTGTATATATATACTTAATAGGTTTAATATATATATATATGTGTGTGTGTGTGTGTGTGTGTGTGTGTGTATCTCTAGCATATATTTTTTGTAGATATATATGTATATCTTTAATATATAATATATGTCGTTAGTATATATTCTTAATTTAATATATTTTTAATATATTTAGTATGTATATCTCTGTTTTATATATATATATATATATATAGTATATATCTTTAGTATATTTTGTGTATATCATTAGTATATAATATATATCGTTAGTATGTATTCTTAATATATTTAATATATGTTTAATGTATAGTATATATGTGTAGTATATTTTGTATATATATATATATATATATCTTTAGTATGTAGATATTTTTTGTATAGTATATAGTTATCTTTATCATATAGTATATACAT
>JBDJHY010000087.1:17054569-17065157 GCA_039654485.1 Withania somnifera
CTTTGCAGGTATTAATAACTTTGAGATGCAAATAATTTGCTTCCAAGTTGCCTAATATTGTGATTGGTTTTCATTTACTCGAGTCGTGTTAATTTTTCTCTCATGTTCTTACAGTGGTGGCTGGACTTCTATCCTCTTCTTGCTGAGGAAGACAAACCAATAGAGTGCACTCAACTGCCTGGGGAAACAATATTTGTCCCAAGTGGATGGTGGCATTGTGTGCTAAATTTAGAGACTACTGTTGCTGTGACACAGAATTTTGTGAACTCCAATAACTTTGAATTCGTGTGTCTGGATATGGCTCCTGGTTATAGACATAAAGGAGTATGCCGTGCTGGGCTTCTTGCTTTGGATGACATTAGTATTGAGGATGTCAGGAAAAATGTGTTGTCCTTAGAAAATGGTTTGGGCTGCTTTGACCTGTCAAGGAAAGATAAGAGGATTAGAGTTGACCAACCTAAAGTTTCAGAAAATGGGAATACATTAGATAATGTCTCTAAATGCATAGATTTGAAAGAGACAGAATTTTCTTATGAGATAAATTTCTTATCTATGTTTTTGGATAAAGAGCAAGGTCACTAAACTTCGTTATGGAGCTCAAGCGACCCTATTGGGCAGCGAGAAATTAGAGGATGGTTATCAAAGCTTTGGGTTGGAAAACCAGAGAACAGAGACCTTATATGGAAGGTATTTATAAATTCACTTCCCTGCTAGGTTTTGTTTAGTGCTTTTCTTTTATCAATCAAACTTTTTGTCTCAACTAATGCCTCTAATTACATGAAAACAATTTCCAGGAAATGTCAGGTCAGTCGTTATGATTATTTTAAGTATACCATAAGCTTTCCTGGGAAAAGTCAGACTATGGCCAGGGAAATAGAAAATTATCATTATTTTCTTTCCTTTTGTTATTTTTATCAACCATCACATGATGGCATGATGGTGGATCAGGGTAGGGATAACGGGATTATAGTAAAACTATAAGGAATTTAGAATAGACCCAGTTAGAAAGCAATAATTAGAACCTTCTTTATCAAAATAAGCACTTTATTATGCAAACAACACGAACCTAAACTATAGAAGTACCTTTCCACTTGGAAACACCCCTTGCAAGTCTCGAATCAATCATGGCACACAACCATCACCTCTAAAGAGAAATCTCAAGTTCAAAGTTAGCCACCTAAAAATGGGACTATATATACTAGGATTCTTATTAGTATTGTAAATACCTAAAAAGTCCCTAGACATAAGGCTAGAATAGAATTTGGGTGGAATTGCAAAAAAAGGGCCGAATGCAGAATTAAACTTCCAGCACATCATCATGGTCTTGACCCCACAATCACAGCCTCATGACGCTTCCTTCTTCATGATCGGGTCTTCACTGCAAAATCTGCAGCTTCCAAATATTTTTTGGCCTTCTTATTGCTTTGGTACTTGGTTCCCTTCCTTCAAATATCCTTGAGCATACTTTGAACCTTGAGGTCTTCCTTCCATTCTTTCTCTAAATCCTCCAAGTTCATGGGGGATGGAAGAATGCTCCAAAATCCTTGATGTCTACCTTGATTACATCATATATAACATTACAGCTGATGAGTTTTATATGCCTAACTAGCTGTGTAAAGGAACCTTGACTTTTTCGACTTCACAGCTGATCACACATAGTCGCGGGTTATAAATGTGCGGCCTAATTAGGTGTTAGATCAATAATTGGTCATCTCTCATCGGGGTCGCCTTTGTGTAATTTGAGCTTCTTTATTGCTTACGAACTTAGAATCAATTTTGCTAGGGAGCCTGTTTGGCCTTGAATGCTGATAGATGGTACACACATGTCAAAGAAATTTGTACCTTCCATGGGTTGCCATTGCCAACAAATGATGAGAGGCTTCCTGTTGGAACAGGAAGCAATCCTGTAAGTTTTTGTGCTTAGTGGATCTTCTACTGATGTGCTTATTTCATTAGTGGCACTTTCTTATCTAGACTGAAGTTGAAGGAACTTTTGGTTATTATTGCCTGACATCTTACCTTTCTGATAGCGTTGAGGTTTTTATACATCGATATTCAAGTAGGCTTTTCTCATCTCGACGAGTTAATACTTAAGTTTGATATGCTTAAGAAAGGGTGGAAGATCAGTTATTCTCTTACAAAAATGTATTATCATCATTAACCTAACATGTATTATACATGTGTACAGGTTTATCTAGCTGGGACAATGTTATAAAGATACTTGTAGAAGAGGGGATTAGAAGCTTGTCTTCATTCTTTGGGCACTGAGTTATATCTGTACTTCTGGCAGTTATTTTCTAGCTAATATATTTCTTTGGTACTTCTATTCATTCAGTTTGGTTTGATCTTTTGCAGCTTGAGTTTTACAGTTTACTCCAGAAAATGAACTCCCCGTTGAGGAATCACATTCCTAGAGTTTTAGCCAGTGGGATTCTCTATATTGAAAATGGCTTGTGTAAGGTTCGGTATTGGGATGGCAAGGAGTTCCGGAGGCGATTGCTAATTTTACTCCCCTTGTGAAACATGAGCAAGCTGATTACCCATTTAGTTTATGGAGTAAAAGGCAGTTTGATTATAGAAAAGAGGGGATGTCATTAGCCGAACTAGTAAAAGCTGGCAGTGGCGCAACAATATGGCCGTACGTGATAACACACAGATGCAAAGGGAAATTATATGCTCAAATGTTAGTGAAACCGATTTCCAGTTTGATAGATTTATAATTGCCTGTATCATTCATTTGTAGTACTTGCAGTTGTTTTTTGATTTACTGCTCCTCTTTTTTATTTATTTTGTGTTTACTATCAGAAGAGATACAATGTCATGGGAAGACACTCTAATTTTGGCCTCATTCCTGGGACAACAAATGCGCAACCTTCATCTTGTGCCGTGGTCAGCTTTGGATGATTTGACATTGTTGGAAACCCGGCAGAAAGCAGTCTCCAATGCTAATGGGAATCTTGAGGATGATGAGGACAAGACTTGTGCCCCTGCAGAGTGGAATTTATTCCTGAGAACTCTGAACAGGAGAAAGAAAGATGTTTGTGACCGCTTGACCAAATGGTAAACATTTAACAGCAGAATACTTTGTTTATTATAAAGCAGCTTTCTAAAGTCTCAGTATTATGTAGCAAATGTTCTCCTTATTACCTTGCTTCTGCTCACATAGCTTTATGCTTTTTGACTGTGATTCTTGAGACCCTGTATTTCATTTATTCTCCTAGATACTAAAGCCCTGTATAATAGAGCTGCAGGTCTAACTCCTATCTATCATTTTAGATATAATCTTGGGTTGATTAAACGTAAATGTCAGGGATTACATGATTTTTTTTTTTGGGTTGATCTTAGTTGTCTCTTCAGTCTTCATTTGATGTCAGATCAGGCAACGTGTTACTCTATGAAACCAAAGCCTTTCATTGGATCATTGGTCGCCTACCACGGCTTACCATTAGTCTCTTTAAAATGGTCACTTGGGATCCTATTTTATTTCAGATAATGTTCAAAGTCTCGGAAAAGTCAATTTTCTCGGAAAAGAACTCGATTTGAGATTTCATCAGACACTAAAATTTGGACAAAGAAAGTACTTTGTAAAGTCATTTGTTGAATTGAGAAGATAAAGTTGTTATGGACTTCTTTACTACTTATATATTGCACTAATAAGATGGTAGAGGAGGTGTATTTGTGTAGGTTAACTCTCGTATATACCACATGAATGACAAGGTAAGTTCAGTTGTTATATAGAATTGGGGAAGAACTATATTTACACTAACATTTCTTATTAATCTGTCTGTTGGATCCGATGCTGCTTATTTTCTACTGTACTAATGTTTCACTCTCTTGTTAACCCCATCTAAGTTTAACTAGGTCAGTTCTTTGTGCCTTGCTTGAACAAATTCTATTTAGACAGATCTTTTCCCTGTCGATATGTATATACTGGGTATTTTGATCCCTTTTTTCGTCTGTGTTACTCTTTTCCACTGTGGGGTACCTACACATGATTTTTTCCTGTGCATTTACATATGCTGGCACAGGCACCGCAATTTTGAGCTGCTAATGCGTAGTCCGATCTGAGTTTTTTCTGTTTCAATCTGTAGGGGTGATCCAATTCCTAAAGAACTAATTGAGAAAGTCGAGGAATACATCCCTGACGACCTCCTAAAGGTACTCATATTTAAAGATGAAGTTGATTGGACTTCCTTAAATCGGCTACACACTTTATGGTTTTTTTCCCCTTTTTCCTTCCTGCTAGTGACAACGGCACTTATGTTTGCTCTCTGGTGAAAATGCATTTCTCTGATTGTTGTTTATGGCCTCCTATTTAGGTTGACATGGGAGTCAGGTCTTGTACCTGGATATACTCCGATGTGATGGATGACTATCCACATGGAACCATGTTCCCTTACTTCTCTCTCTGGAGAGGCTAATGATGATCCTGAGTTAATTGACAATGTTTCAGCAAATGGGTCTGATTTGAGTGAGCCTATACATGCATGGTGTCCTACTCATATACTGGATTTCAGTGGTCTTTCTGTTGGTGAGTTATTGAGCAACTTTTTAACTTGCTTTTTTTTGGGTTTGGTCTGCTGCTAGTTTTGTATTTCTTTTCCTGATGGATGAACCATGTTCTTATATGGTCTGTGTTAGTCTTCTACTGCTTGTTTGGCCCTAAATGATTTATAATTTGGAGAAGTTGAGGTATGTCTATGAGTGGAGCTGTTTCATGATTTTTCATGAATGGTGCATATTAGATGGATATCAATGATTATTGAGCACAAAAGATGTAAACTAAGGAAAAATGGAAATAAATATGGACTGATGATTTTAGAGGTCAGTGACAGTTTAAGAGGCAGTCTTTGCCAATTTAAACAAACAAACAAATAAATAAATAAAAAGAACAAAAAAGAATAGCTTCAAAGACAGTTTCGTAGGTATTTCCAATTTACTGTGTTTTAAGAAAAATTTTGTGAACTATTTTCTCTTGTTTTCCTGTATGTTTCGACATAGCAATTCTAATGTACAGTTGAACGCTGTGCTTCTTGAATTGTGCAGATTAGCTCTACTTATTTTAACGTGAGCGCTAATCAACAAGATATCTTATGGACTAGTGAGTCCTTTTTATTTTTTTATTTTTTTATTTTTTTAAAAAAAGAAGAGTAGGCTTTACTTTTTTTCCTGGGGGTATCTCCAGACTTTTGAATAGAGAAGCTTTTTGGTCTCTATCTAATGGCAGTCTCGTGTGAAAATATACACCCGCCATCACTTAACTTCCAGTAGGTCACTCTCGAGTTAGCACAGTAGTGTTTGCATTACCAACTTCATATAGCACAGTAGTCTTTGCATTATAGAATGCTCTCTCCTTTCATTTATTCTTAAAACATTTTTCTGCGACTAAAAACCAGTTCTTTTCTCAGGTGACCAATTACCGACTTAGTCCCGATACACCTGGATATATTTAGAGGAGATCTGCATTTACTGAAGCAGTTTCTGGATAACTATAAACTTCCATTTGTTAAAACAGAAGTGAATACATCAGCTAAAAGCAACGGATTTCAGAGACCTTCTTACCGAGTAAAGTGAGTATATATGTTCTGATGTCATATTTCTTCTATATTATTATTGTTTTTTCATGAAATAATTCAAGACATTTTGTTTCTTTCAAATTTAAATTGCACTACTGAAGCTTATACGATCCAACCTCACTAAGATAGTTAAGGGTGGGTCAAGGGTGAAGTTCGTAAAATGTTTGTTTTAGACTTTATTTTCACTTAAAAGCATTATTAAAGACCGTAAAGGAAGAGTTCAAAATTTATATAAAAAAATAAAGAAAGAAAAACTATTTACTTTTTACAAAAGATATTTTAGAACTTTAAATTAAATAACTCAAATTTTATATTAATAAATAAAACTTTTACAACAACAATGGAACAACAATGGATTAAAAGTACATGACTAACACTAATTAAGTAGAATTAGTCTTTAGTTTTATATTTCTATGAGGTTAACTAAAGTCTTTTTCATTTAAGATTTACTAAATTAAAAACAAATATGTAATAAAAAAAAAGGCAACTCTAAATTTTAATTTTTTTTTTGTGTGTATATACTTAAGACATGTTATTAAAATACTAATTTTATTGAGGCATTGTTGAGGTTGTTAGACGTATTCTGATAACAGATAAACTTAGGCCTTAGAATCCGTAACTCGCGGTCTTCCCCAAATCAATGCAACCATGATTTCTCATTTTCAGAATGTTGGTTGTCGACCAATATCATATTTGCAATCAAATCCCTCAACCACTTTCAAACTCAAGTCATTCTATACTCCACATTACTGTTTAACATGCTGAGAGTTGCTGAATGCACTGGAAGTTTTGAACTCGAAAGTTAATAAATCCAGAGTTTGAACTTTAGGCTATTCAGTAGATTTTTTGGTTAATAATTAGAATTAGAGATCGAATGCTCTATGTGATAGCCAATATGAGAATTGTTGATGAAGATAGAATAGAGCATCATACTCTCTTTCTCCTGGAATGTGCTCTAAACTCATTTTGAATGACTTCTGTCTGCATAGGTGCTATTGTATTTTGGGCGATGAAAATGTTTTGGGAGCTATTTTTGGAAATTGGAAGGAATTAAAGATGGCAAAATCATGGGAGGAAGTCGAGCAAGCAGTATGGGGAGATCTGTTAAACCTTTTTTTTTTTTCCTCTTAAGTTTTTGTAAAAGTTTTATTGGTTAATGTTGAGAATAAGTAGGTGTACACTAACATTTGCTTGAGAAAGTTTTATGAAATCAATGAACTATTAAAGAGTCATATTCTCTCAACTTATTTTTTAAGGGTAAGTTAGTAAAAATACTTTATGCTTTCTAGGAATGGGTAGTTTGGTAAATCAATCATTTCTTCAAAACTTTAACAAATTTTTTTATCTTAGGTAAACTTAAAAACAATGATTGTGGCCGGTGAAAAACCATTTGGTTTTTTATTGTACCATTTTCCATATAGCTAAAGCCACAACGAACATGTTTCCCTCAAGTTATGTTATTTTATGGATTTTGAACATTGTCCTACATAGGGAATATTGAAGTGGGACAACTGTATGTTAGAAAAAAAGATCTAATTCCAAAATCAGACTCCTCCTAAACAAAACTGTCGTTATCTCGTGGGGCAACTGTATGTTTGTAAATACCACACTCCCACTAAACCAAGGTTTCAGTAGTAAACATCTTTTAGTCAAAATGATGAAAAAGAAAAAAAAAAACAGAAGAAAACTATCAGCACATTATAGGGTGAACTCTTGAGTGTCTACTCCAGATATTACAGCGGTTACAGATTGCTTTCTTCTTTCACCCTTTTGGTAATTACAGCATTGTGTATAATATCACAGTAGACCAGCAAAATCACCACTAATTTCAGTTACATCTTCAACATCAGCTTCATCCAATTCATCAAGTTCCATACTGCCCCCATAAGAATATGTTCCACTCTTCGGAACCAGCAAAGGAACTCTAGCCTCTTGTATTATTGCCAAAACTTCTTCCATGCTCTGGGAAGGGTTATTTACGTCGACACATTGGTAACTTCCTCCTTCCATCAGTTCCACTGGCAAGTTCTTTAAAAACCAGGGATGCATTTTAATTTCTGGAATAGTTATTCTCTGCAAAAGATTTTGGCACATTCACAATAGTAAGGTGCGCTATCAATCCTCACAAAACACCATCAAACAAGAAACACGAATGCAAATTTGCAGAAGAATAAGAGAGAGCCTTTGGTGGGAATCAAACCTTGCACCTAAGCAGAATATATACTGATAATGATCATTTCACTCGGGAACAGTTTCTGGAAACAACACATGAACTTTTCTATGATCCACAGCTTTAGCAGAAGACCAGATGATTTATTACCTTTTCAGGGTCTGCCACAAAAATCCTGTTTAAGAGATGATGGCATTCAAGGGAAATTTTGACTTGCTCGGGAATTGAGTAGCAGACACTGAGTATTTTCTGTCATGGAAACTAGCCAATCATAATGCTGCAGTAAATTTCTCAATGCTTAACACTTGGATGAACAAAATGATCAACTAATGCAGTAAATTCATATATAAAATTCAGAGTAGAGCAAGCTTCATTTTTATAAACTAGAAATCTGATTATGTTGTCATCACTCACAGCAATAGTCTTTGTGAAGTTTTTGGCATCACTTGGATCTTGAAATGGATAAGCTCCAACCAGCATTATGTATAAGGTGACTCCACACGACCAAACATCTGCAAGCTATAGTTTCAAGAATTACCAGGAGGAGAAATGCGTATATACGATAAATATTATGACAATTTCAGCAAGGAAGAAGAAAGATGTAGCACCTTTCCATCATATTCTTTCCTTGTTAAGACCTCTGGTGCTACATAAGCAGGTGTCCCTACAGTGGACTTAGGTTGGGAATGAAAGATGGATGACTGCAAATAAAAGTGCAGCAATTTTATATGAATTTAAATCTTGAATAGATGTGAAAAATAATAAGACCTCGAGAAAAGATCAGTACCTTGGAATACCCAAAATCACATATTTTAACACGTGGTGCAGCACTTCCGTCAAGTAACGTGTTTTCCAATTTGAGATCTCTGTGACAGATTTGCTGCAACGGAAGACCAAAGATATACGAAGTGCCAAAAGGACCAAACGAAGTTCACAGCATAAGAAGTATTGAGCTGTACCATGAAATGGCAGTAGCTAACCCCTGAGATCAGTTGTTGGAAGAAGAACCTTGCCTGAGTAGAAAATAAACATAACCAAGCACTCATGTGAATTTAATCTAGAAAACAGTCAGCTTGGAAGAGCTGATATAAACACATGGAGACAGTCAACTGATAACATATTTAAAGGGACACTTCTCATAGCATATCTCTCTGTCTTTTCAACTCATGTCATTCTTGGAAATTAAGAGTTAAGTTTTACTCATCAAAAGAGTCCATAACATGCCTAACCAAGAATTTAGAAGGCATATTACCCAGAAGACTTCCACATCAAAGGACCATATGAATGTCATGGTTTATTACTGTGCCATCAATATAAAAGGCATATTACCCAACCAAGAAAAGGGGCAACAATGATCAAACTGACATAAGCACGGGTCAAAAAATCGAAGAAAAATAAACAATTTGTTTGTTCTACCCAAGAATAATTGCAGGATCTGATGTAAGTATCACTCATACCTCATCTTCATTAAATCTTCCAGCTTTACAGATCCTCGCAAAGAGCTCTCCTCCAGCCGCATACTCCATTACTATTGCTAGATGAGTAGGAGTCAACAAGACCTGGAAGTGTTAAGTCCATTCATGTAAACTATAAACATAATTTATAAGTCCACTTGCCATTTGGCTACTCTTTTACTTTGCTTGGCTATTATTATCGAACAGGCACAAGATTCTGAACAGCCATTATAATCCCAGAAATTGCAAATTGGCTATCATCAACAATGTCAAACACAAAATAATATGCAAATCATCAAATTAAGGCTACTATCCAGAAAAAGTTGATTGCTTTCTATCCATAAGTTACGGAAGTTCTCATTTAGTAGACTCCTTCAAAAAGAAGTCATAACATCACATAGTGCAAGTATTTTGTTACTGTCATTACCAACCAGATCTTCTGTTTCAATAACTAAATCCATTACAAAATGAAAAAGAACGAGGCTGTTGGGGAGGGGGCACAGAGGATTAGGGGGAGGTAAGAGGAGAGGATGAAAGGATTTTAGCTAGCGTTTGGCAATAATTTTGGGAGTAGATTTTGAAATTTATCTTCAGATATCTTTTTGGCCATGAAATTTGATCAGATTATGAAATTTGATCTTCAAATATTTTCAAGCTCGCAAAAACTAGCTCAGACCAATTTTTTGGGATTTCCACTCTCGGAACTTCATCTTTTTCCCGAGTAAAATGCATTTTCAAATACAACTTCGAATTCCAAAAAAGACAACTTCAAAATCTATGGCTAAATGGGAGCTAAAGAAAATAGTAAAAGAAGAGAAAAATTAAAAAAACAAGCAGAAGTTGATAAACCTAGTTAAACAAACAAGTTAAACAGAGGTCCTTCTAAGCCTGGATGACAGTAATTTCAGAATCCCCATAAGAATCAACAGATTATAGAAAAAGAAAGATTCTTTCTAACATTAAGAAGCAGAGCATATACCTCTTTAAATCTCACAATATTAGGATGTTTCAGTGATCTATGATTCATAATTTCCCTTTGCACATGTTCATCTATCTGCCAAAGACAAAAAAGAAATGTCACCTCCCAAAGACATTCACAACCAAAAATCAAAATACCCTAGATGGAGTGAAAAGGGTAACCTTTTGGCCTCTTTCAATAAATTTGACAGCAAAGAATTCTTTGGTCTTCTTGTCACAAACAAGCTTTGCTACTCCAAAATTACCAGAACCCAACTCCTTCACTATCTCATATCGCTCCATGATCAACTAAAAAAGCGTTCAGATTCTTGAAAATTCAATTCTCCAGTGTGGTTATTGACTTACAGAATTGACAATATTGGAGCAAAAGGTGTTGAAAATACTAGAGGTTTAGTTGAGGTAAGACTGGC
>JBDJHY010000087.1:17119869-17132226 GCA_039654485.1 Withania somnifera
CCTCTACTGTTTCTTTGCAATTTCTATACTTTGAGTACTCGGAATGCCTCAAAGTGAGTCGATTAAGCTCCGGGTTATTTCTTTAACATACGGTCATATCCATGAACATATCCTTTGATTTGTAGGAGTTTCATTAACATCGAATCTTCAACTTAATGGTTTGATCATCAATCAAAACATAAAGGGACGATTCTAGTAAACCAACCTTGGTCCAACAAGCTCTACAGAAGGCCAAGATCCGAGTAAGAAATGATTTCACTTACAAGTCATATATCAACAAATTAAAGAAAATACTAAAAGTTACGAACTGCTAAAGAATGATTATGGTACCACATGCACATGGCTAGTAATAATATATCCATTTGATTTAATCCTGCATATGCGAAGCAAATATGGCCTAAAACGAATTGGAAAAGAGAAATGAACAATAAAATCAAAATATCCATTAATCCACAACTACCAATACCCTAACATCGAAAAAAGCATAAACTGCAAGACTCTCTTACCAATCCTAAGCAACAATAAAGCGAACACATTCTAAGCTCTTTCACCCCTAATCCTTCTGGCAAGCTGGATATCCTTGGGCATAATTGTCACACGCTTAGCATGAATAGCACACAAATTGGTATCCTCGAACAACCCAACAAGATACGCCTCAGCTTCCTCCTGCAAGGCCAACACAGCATGACTCTGGAAATGCAAATCAGTCTTGAAATCTTGTGCAATTTCACGAACTAGCCTCTGGAATGGCAACTTCCTGATCAAAAGCTCAGTACTCTTCTAGAACTTGCGGATTTCACGAAGAGCAACTGTTCCTGGCCTGTATCTGTGAGGCTTCTTAACTCCTCCGGTGGTTGGGGCAGACTTGCGGGCAGCCTTGGTAGCAAGCTGCTTCCTTAGTGCCTTTCCTCTTGTAGACTTACGGACAGTTTGCTTGGTACGAGCCATTTGATTTTCTGTAAACAAAAATCTCCGTCAACACCAAATTCATCGATTGAAGCATTAAACATCAACCATATCTCGTTAGAAACATTTTTGCAAACAATAATCTCACTTAATTTCAAAACCATTAACGAATTATAGTAAATATCAACGATAGAGAAACCTAGGGTTTCTATACTATAGATTTTAATCCAGATAAAACAACAGACAGCCTATACTTGCAATTTCATCTAATTTTCAGATTCTACAAAGAGGAGACCAAAACTCACAATGCTAATCCTAAAATCCCCGATTAACAGACCGTAACAAAACAATCAAATTCGTCAATTTTATCAAAATTTCAGCTATTAGAAGATTTGGAAACTTGCACAACTAGCCCAAAAATTTCGCATGCCAAAACAAAACCCTAAGAAAACAAACAAATTTAAACTTGAATATTTCACATCAAACCAAAAAATAACTAATAAAATTGAACCAGTAAAAACAAAGAACAAAAAAAAAAGCGAACCTTAGGATTTGCTTGAAGTTGGAGGCTGGTGGAAAGCTTGAAAACTCTGCAAGAAGAACTTTTTAGTTTTTTAGAAGACGTGGAGTGGGAAAAAAGGGGTTAGAAGGTATTTATAGAATGTGTGAAAGCTGACGGTGGTTATGATTTCTTTTTACCCTGTGGTTAGAAGCTTTTTTTGTGTTTTCTGGTGCTTAATGAACGGTTACGATCTAGAGGTACTTTTCTGACTCGATCCGTGAGGACTTGTACTCGCTCTCTGATTGGTCAATATTGTGTCACGAGGATTGAGGCTTCATTAAGTCGGTAAATTTCCTCATTTGCGGGACCTCATAGAGAATCAAGTTATCTAACACGTATAGTAGTGATGGATTTTATTTAAATAAATAAATTAAATCACTATGGTTTTAACTTTGCTATTTTTTCATTTAAAATTTAGTTTGTCTTCGAATGTTACATAACTAATATATGTAAAATTTATAGAGTGGTGATTAAACTGATTATATTATATACAATTAAGTGTTAGCTTGTTAAAAATTTTAATATTTTAAATATAAAATTGCGGATATGAGAATGTTAAGGGGATGTATGATCATACTAGAAAGGACAAAATTATAAATGACGAGACACGTTTTTTTACTATATATTTTTAAATTATAATTACAAAATATATAAGCAATTTTAAATACAATTATCAAAAAATATCTTATATTGTACACTATATTCCTAAACCCACTTAATGCTAGCACACAAACTATTACCAAACTCTCTTCAATGAACAAATGTCAAACATCTAAATAAGATAAGGAAGGGGACATTGAAATGGGTTTGGGATAGCGAAAATGAGAAGTGTAGATGCACTTGTGAGTGGTTGAAAGGGTTGGGCAAAGAGATAGGCCAAGGAAGTATTTGGGAAAGTGATTAGACATAATATTATTCATTTTGTTCTTATTAATAATATGACCTTAAATAGAAAAGTTTTAATATAACGTATTATAATAAAAGACTAGTTGATAGTTGAGAGTGCTCTCTCACTTTACTTTGAGATTGACTTGGTGGTTAGACTTTGTCATTGTTATTAACACTATGCTTGTAGTTATTTGGGCTTCAATTTCAACTTTCATTAATGTTTTGATGTGTCAATTATTGTATTATTTTATTTTTTCTATTATCATTCTTATTATTTATTGTGTAGGGCTTTTCACTTTGATAATTATATAAGTATGTATAAGTACTCATAATAATATATAGGAGGTGCTTATACATTTTTATATTGTTATACACAAAAATAAAAAAATAAAAAGTTGGGCACATAGTTTATTCTATTAGTTTTCTTAAGTAATAATTCTCGAATCTTCGTCATGAATTAACCAAAAAAATTATGGAGCTATTTGTAATATTTGTTCACCTAGTTATACAACCAAATAATATGTGAAATAAACAACCTAATGATTAGCAATTTTTCAATTTTTTGTAATCTTACAGAATTTCGATAGTCGAAATCAACTATTTGTAACCTTTGCTCACCTAGTAAACAATCAAACAATCTGTGAGACAGACCAACTATATGACTAGCAAAACATTTTTTTTTTAACCTTAATAGGATTCCGATAGCTGAAATCATGTCAGCACAAAATAGCTTTAAAATATATAATAAATATTAGACGTACCTTCAAAAAATTTGGTGTAAAGTAAAAAGTTGGACGAAAATATATAATAATATTAGGGATAATTCAAATATATAAAATTGACTAACTTACATTGAAATAAAGCACACAATCCTCTTCCCAATAGAAAAACATTTTGTTGCTATAACAACTTGCAAAAAATCATATTTCAGGTAATCTTTTTATTAACGCTATTTTTCTTACGTTGAATTTTAAGGAATTTTAATTTTTTTTTGTTATAATTATATTTTAAAAAATAATATACAATGTTACACATCAAATATAAAATATTAAAAAAATTTATAAAAGATATTTAGATATTCATATATAATACTATACAATAATATACATTATTATGCAAAAAAGTGACTACGTTCTTTTCTTGAATTTAAACATTAGATTCATCCAAACACCTCAAACACGACATCAAATCATCAAAATATTTATTTTAGACTCCTCAATATACTATTTAACTTTTTGCAACAAATATCCACTTGAAATTAAGTTTTTTTCTCTTTCGAAATTTACTTTTTAGATTTTAAAATTTTGAGCTTAAACAATGTTTGAACAACAATTCTCTTGAACGAGAATATTTTTTTCACCTCACAACACAACTCTTAGAAAATTCAATCCAACAATCCCGATTCCACAACTAGTTAGACATTTTTTTCAAGTTTCTCCCACCTTACTTAAAGAACAAATCCTAAAATATATCATCTGATTGTTAAATGCCAATTAAGTAGTATCAAAGTTAATTTTAATTTACCAAATAATCTTTTCGTCTTTTGATTCTTTTCAATTATTCACAGGTTCACGTTACTAAATTAAAAAATATATAATTACGAGTGGCCTACAACAATTGTTGGGAGGAACATTAAGTCAATTTTATTAGAGTTTGATGAAACAATTATAAAATTAATCAATTCAGATAAATATTGAAAATATTTGCGAAATTATATAAATAACTTTATGTAATATACTAAATATAATTATCCCATAATTATATTTTCCCTATATTCATAAGAGGGTATTTTCCCAACACTTTTCTCCTGTTGTTTTAAAAAGTAATAGTAGGACGAGTAAATTATGTATATATGTTTTTTTTTTTTTAAAAAAATAAAAAATAAAAAAAATAAAAAGGGTTGATGATTTAGCAAAAGACAACCAGTCACACCTTTCACCTTACCAAAGGTTCAAAAGTATAGCTATGGTACTCCATTGCTGCCTCACCGGAACCACTTTTCATTCCCTCAAACTTTTTGCTATCCCTTACTTCTCCATCTCCAAAACCCTAACCTTTCGTCTAACTTCTTACTATCCTCGCCCTCTTCTTCGATCTCTTTCTACCTCCGCCGTACAAACTTCCGCCGCCGCAACAGACGAATATCAAGGTAAGTTTTTACTCACATTTTTTGGTTAGTTTAGTTTGGTTTTATTGAAATATTGAACTTTGCGGCGGTGAATGTTAATTATAGTGGTGAAGCCTCAATGGAAAGCTGCAATTGATTTCAAGTGGATAAGAGATAATAAGGAGTCAGTTGCGGTTAATATTAAGAATAGGAACTCCAATGCTAATCTGGAGCTTGTTGTTGAGCTTTATGAGAAGTTGCTCAATGTTCAAAAGGTCAATTTTTAATCTCACTTGTTCACTCTTTTGACGATGAAACTCCTCAAACCTTTCAATATTTTATACTCCTTCCGTTTCTATTTATTGCCTTCTTTTGACTTGTGGTAAAGGAACTACTGAATCTTGTTGTCTTAAACGTGTAATGTATCATAATGCCCTTTAATTTTGTGGTTAAAGACATGACGATGTATAAATTTGAAATTAAAGAGTTGTCGACAAAAGAAAAGAGAATTTTTTAATTTTAAAAACGGATCAAAAAGAAAGTAAGAGCCTGTTTGGATTGGCTTATTTTAGGTGCTTTTAAGCTAAAATAGTGTTTCAGTAAAATAAAGTTGCTATTGAGTACTTATTTTTAAGCTAAAACTCAAAAAATAAGTAATTCTAACTTATAAGTCGACTTATAAACTATAAGCTATAAGCTATAAGCTATAAGCCCAATCAAACAGGCCCTAAGACAAACAAATTGAAATAAAGGGAGTATCTATATTCAAAATTTATATATAAGCTATACTGTTAGTTCGATTTATTAAATTAATTATGTAGCTTAAGTCAACCTTTTAGCCGAAGGATTCGGAGCATTAGCGCTGCATCGTTGTATAATCCTTGCAAGCATTCAACATTTTCACACACATATAGACATACTATAATGGAGAATGTAGTGTGGATGACGAGCATTATGATATCAGTTTGGATATCCTTCACCAGGAGTATGGGCATTCCTCTTAAGTTTCTGTCCCATTTTCTTGTGGTTGGTTCTGGGAAAGTTCTAGTCTCCCTGCCAACTGCGTAAACTGTATTTTAAAGAAGTTCTGCATTAATGTTTCTTACTTTTGGCAAAATTGATTTCTGATATAGGTAAAAGGTGGTTGTTAATCGAGGCTGTGTGTAAATTGCATTTGTATTCCAGATATGGTACAGTCCTTTGTAGAGATTCCTTCATCCGGTCATCTTGCCCTCTTGTTTGCATTATAGGATAATTGATGTATGACAAAAGAGCAGGATTCTGCACACAATATGAATTATGATTCTCTTGATCATTTCAAAGTTTTTTAGTGCTTTGTGTTGCATTCGTAGAGCTTGATTTATTCATAGAAGTACCACATTCACATACTTTGATGATTTTTATAGAGCTGGTTATTCTCAATTTTAGCTAATTGTTGCTCACAGATAACAGGAGGTTGAAAAGCTACGAGCGGAGAGAAATGCAGTTGCAAACAAGATGAAAGGAAAACTAGAGCCATCAGAGCGCCAAAAGCTCATTGAAGAAGGTTCATCTCTTATTTCATGTCCACCTTGAAGTTTAGGTGGCTAGGTTATTCATTGTGTGAATTGTGTTTTTGGTCAGGAAAGAATCTGAAGGAAGAACTTGTTACTTTGGAAGAAGACCTTCTAAAACTTACAGATGAGCTGCAGCAAGAAGCACAATCCATACCTAATATGACACATCCAGATGTTCCATTAGGAGGAGAAGATTCTTCAACAGTCAGGAAAATGGTACTTCTAGTTTGATATACACAGACTTGCAAACCACATTGTTTTGATCCTGCTCTAGCCTCATTTACATTCCTCGTGTTTCAGGTTGGTAAGCCTGCTGAGTTTAGCTTTGCTGTTAAAGACCATGTCCAGCTGGGAAAAGAGCTAGATCTGTTCGATTTTGATGCTGCAGCTGAGGTATTCTTTCTCACCCAAGGTACTTGTTTTGTAACCTAATACTAACTTAGCGACTGTATATTATCAATACAATTTATTTTGTTTAGAAAAAAATCAGTTTCTTCCTTACCGTGTTACCCTTTTCATACTGGACTATGTTCTTCCCGATATCTTTCTGCTATCTTGTGATCGAACCTAGTGTTATAGCCATTGGCTTTCATGTAGTCTATGCCAGTTGGTAGTAAACTGAGTTTGCTGGTTGTATATCTAGTCTTCCAGTACTTAGTTTCTTGGCAGAGTGCTTGCATCCAAAGAATGAAGGACATGATTAAGTTTGTATATTGCATAGGAAGACTGACCTGCAATCACTTCTTACTTTCAGAAGGTGGTTTGGTTGCAGGAAATCTTGATTTAGTTTGCTCATGGTTAAGTTAAGTTTGTTTTCAGGTCAGTGGGTCCAAATTCTATTACTTGAAGAATGAAGCAGTTATTTTAGAGATGGGTCTTGTAAACTGGGCAGTTGCAGAGGCCATGAAAAGAGGTTTTACACCTCTGACAACTCCTGAAATTGTACGGTCATCTGTGGTGGAAAAATGCGGATTTCAACCCCGTGGAACAAACACTCAGGTTTATCTTTCACTAATTTTGATGCCATCCGGATGATTTCGTCCACGTTTTGTGATGTGTCCTTTCATCTTTTATTTGTGAACATTGCCAGTGTGTCAGTAGATAGGTGTTATCACTTCGCTCGAAAATCAGATTGAGAGATAACCATAAGAGCCAATTACCAGCTATCCTGGATTTTTTTGAGTATAATATCTTCTCTCTTTGAACTGATTTTTTATGGTGACGCGGATCGTTTTTACTCATACGAAGTCTTGAGCTACCAAGGTAAACCCTGCTTTTACTGAAAGAAAAGTTTAATGGCCTTGACATCGTTATTTGAAGCTAGTGTCTTATTTTCCCTCGATAGTATGGGTTTTTAACTTCATATGCAGACATATTATTTCATAATAGAGCAAGCTCTTTACATGAATCATATCTGTTGTACAAATGAATCATATTCTGAACCTCATACTTGCACATGTATAACTATGTTTTATTTTTCTTTATCCTTCTTGGTTATGTTTTCCATATTTTAGGTAGGTTTTGTGATTTTTTCACTTTTTTTTCGGGTGGGGATAGGAGAATCAAGAGCGATATCATTCACTGAAATGGATTTGTTAAATTGGTTTAGCTGATGAGTGATATTTTACTAAATGACTGGTAGGTGTATTCCATTGAAAATAGTGATCAGTGCCTGATTGGCACCGCGGAGATTCCAGTAGGCGGAATACATATGAACTCTATTCTGTCTGAGTCTTCATTGCCATTGAAATATGTGGCTTTCTCGCATTGCTTCCGGACTGAGGCTGGTGCTGCAGGAGCTGCAACTAGGTTACTTGTGATTTCTTATCTTTCAGTTCATTCTTTTCTTTTCCTGTCTCCATTTTAAAAATTCTTTTCGTTCTTCACCTAATATATGATGTCATGTGTTATATGTAGAGGTAATACGTATCCACTCATATCATATGCTATATATAAAGAGATAAATGCATATCCACGTTTTGCAACTTTCATACTTAAAACAATGTGGTGTTGCAATTACCCCTTGAACTACAATGTAGTTCAAGGGTAATAATAGTTCAAGGGTAATAATAGCATCCAACAATTCAAGTATTGAAGTTGCCAAAAAAACTGTATAGTTCAGGTTTTATTAATGTATTATCTGATATATAATTTCCATGAGCCCACAGAATGAATTGTTTACTTTAATAACTGGGTGTTCTGTGACCACTTCGACCTTAAGTTTCTAGTTTCATCAATGATTATATAAAATCACTAATCTTCTGAAAACTATAGTTGTGAGCACATACACAGTCATGCATATATTTCTTTTCTGCATCAAGTAATTAATGTCAGTGATTGGCTGCAGGGGACTGTATCGAGTTCACCAGTTCAGCAAGGTGGAAATGTTCATACTATGCCGACCAGATGAAAGTGATTCATACCATGAAGAACTCATTGGAGTTGAAGAAGAGCTCTTCTCATCACTCGGATTTCATTTCAAGTGCGAATCTTAATTTCACCTCTACAAAGAACAATTTATGCATGTTCAGTTATTTAATTGAACACTTGTGTGCACCAAACATGCACTTGCTTTTCTTTCTCCATTTCTTGTAAGCAAAGCATACTGTGTGTAGGACACTGGACATGGCATCTGAGGATCTAGGTGCACCAGCATATCGTAAATTTGATGTGGAGGCCTGGATGCCAGGATTGGGCCGTTATGGTGAGGTACGCGTTGACACCAAGTCTTAACTTATTTCCCAGATGTATAGTTACACATATCTCAAAGGGTGCATTACTGCACTATCCGTAATTTCTGCAACTGCTGAATTGTTTGGAGTAGTGGTTGAGCAAAACTAGAACTGAATCACTGCTCTTCCTTAACTTGATTCTTTATATTCTTTTAACGATATTCTAATCTGCTATGTTTTTTGTTCTACAGATATCAAGTGCATCAAATTGTACAGATTACCAAAGCCGTCGGCTTGGAATAAGATATCGCCCCGAACCATCATCATCATCAAGTCCTAAAAAGGGCAAAAATGCAACTCCGACACAGTTTGTTCACACGCTAAATGCTACGGCATGTGCAGTTCCCCGAATGATAGTCTGCTTGCTCGAGAATTTCCAGCAAGAAGATGGCTCAGTTATTATACCAGAGCCATTGAGACCATTCATGGGCGGGCTTCAGATCATTAAACCAAAACATATACAAAACTGAAACAGGAAGCACATTGATACTAGATACTGTATCTGCATCATTATTTTTCCCCATCATCTCTTTTTACCTAGTTTTCATGTTGTTCAGTTCGGCAGCAGATTGGACAGATGATTAACATGAGTTTAAGTTGATATAAAAGTTGAATATTGTCAGTGCAAATAACAGATTTGCTGTTTGCTTTGAGTTTATTGACTCTATATTTTTTTTTTCTTCAAAATAACGGAGAAAGTTGTTATTTAAGCTTTGTGGCTGGTGGATAATGCCATTATTATATAAGTTGTTTGGTTCTATTACTTTCTCCTTAAATACCAGACTTCATTTACTAAAGGATTCGAGCATGTCATGTGCGTCTATTGCACATGAAATATGTTGTAGATTAAAGCATGAATGATCGTGAAAGACAATCCTGTTGGCGGACAATACGTATAAGAGTTTCTTCAGATACAACATACAAACATGTATCACAGTGATTGAAAAATCTTATTGATATACAATTCTAAGTAAACAGTTCCTATCCCCTCTTGGGGGGGAGGGGGGGGGAAGGGGGAGAAATCTCAAACCTCAGTTACTAATCTGCAAATCTTTACCAGTAAGCAGATGTATCTCTGTTGTGTTAGGTGCATTCATAGCGCAAAAAACCGCAGCTGCTACCTTTCTACAACTTGAGCTTGGTAAGATCAATTTTCTTAGCAGGATAAGTATATGCCTCATAGTTTATCTGTTGTCCCAAGCTGCTTAATTTTGTAAGAGTAGTAATCAAGTCAACCTGAAATTACATAGTTCTGCTGTTAGGTGTAGCATTAAGAATGTATTACTTTAACATTGTACAACGAATCATGGGTAACTAATCGTGCGAACAGAAACCAAAAAGAAAGAGAGAGAACGCAGAGGAAGCAATGGCACGTCTTTGTTCAAACGTTCCAGGTAGTTAGTAGTTCTAATACGGATTGTTGAAATGTATCTCGGGAGACACTTTATAAATTTAAGTAGGATAGCATATACTAGCCTCATAATCAGTTCGAGATACTGTTTCCCTACTCCTTTGGTACTTCTGAACCCAAGGAAGAACTTCTGGATCACTGGCAAGTAGGGCCTCTGTTGCATCTTGATCAGGGCCCAAGAATGCAGACATTACTGCTAACTGTGAAGAAGTTGAAATTATAGTAAGTTGTTTCAACTATTACATACACTACAAAGATATTTTAACCTAACAGGAAGAGAAAATTTTGGCAATTGATCTTTTTAGTAGATGCGAAGCTACTTAATTGACAACTGACAAGAGACATGCATAGAAAATATGATGCATTTGTAAATTGCTTAGCTGTTTGTTCAGAATATCATTAGCTTAGGTGGTGGAACGATGGTTTGAACCTTAATGTTATTTATTTCACTTCAGGTGGAAACATTATAAATAGAAATCACATCCTTTCGCCAAAAAGGAGGAGGAAAAAATGTCAATTACCAAATTAATTTTTCCAATAATTTGCAGAACTATTTTTAGGCACCTAACAAGGACACACATAAAGGTAATGCTTTTGTAGATTGTTCTACTGTTTGTCTAGAGTCTCAGCTATATTATCTTTGTAATTGTGGATGAACTTTAATGTGTTATTTTCTTTAAGCAAGAAGGATGTGTGCATGCTCGGAAACTTTCTAACTTTCAGTTGATACATTATTCTTATCTGGTCACGATCATTTAGGGGAACATGTCCCTCTGTCCCGGCTTTTGAAATTTGGCAGTCTACTGACTGCACATAGATACAAGGTCCAATGTGGATCACAAGCTAATGGAGCAATGCTTATCCGAGTATTCTGCAGCAGCAGCAAAGCTGAGGGTCTACTCCATCTAGTCAAGTTCATTCCTCCTATCTTTCCTATTTCTAGTTCACATGGAAGTGATACCACTTGAAAGAACTGGTAAAGGGATCCAAAAGGAGATGTTACCATAATTAGCTCCAAAATCTACAAATCTGCTGTCCCAAATAATAACTGCTCTTTTACCTGACGAGGGCCCAAGCCAACAGCTTTGAACTTGTCTTTCATTTCCTGCACACTTGCTTTATCCCACTGAGGCACCCTTCCCTCTGGATCAGGCTCCTGGCCATCAGACCTCCCAAATACCCTATCAAATTGTCCCCACTGTGGAGACAGAAAATTATACACAATCAATCGTAAGCCACAGCTTTCTTTGGTAGAGATAAATAACCTAAAGCAATTATTTAATATGTAGATGTGGAAAGAACACAAATTAGCTGAGCACTCTTTTGTTTGCCTCTCCTCTACCTGTGTTCATGGCCTCTTTCTCTCACGAAATCTCCTGTTGTCTTGTTTTATATTTTCAGAATGGGATCTCCAAGACATAAAGCAATAAAAATGTAAATCCATGGATTTCAAAGATGCATGTTTCTCCACTAAACAGGGAAATTAAACTCATCTACGGAAACTAACCTGTCCGTTAGAACCATATGCAGAGTACAACAAAGTTCCCTTCTCTACATTACCACCACATTTGCTAATTGCAGAAGCCAGAAAGGTTGATTTGACTGCACTTTGTGCTGTATCAATCAAAAGAAAACTGAGTGAAAGAATTTGCCAGCAAAGCACTAAAATTAACTGAGTTTGACATTCAAATAACTCTTAAAGTTATCTGTCTTAGGCTTATGACATTCAATAGTTTTTCTTATCAGTCCTTTTTTTACTTTGAAAACCAAGTTTACCTTTGACAGCATATGGACACTAAATGAAGGTATTCTTGGAAAGGTAAATGAAGTAAAACCAGGTACATAGAAAAGATTGTAGAAGATAACATTCAAAGTTGGAAAGACTCCAGTAACTGTTCTATCAAGAGACTGCTTATTAGTAACTTGACTAGACAATATTCCGGCCAATTATATAAATGAAGAAAGAACCTGAATTTGTTAGTAAAACTCCTCTAAGGTGTATTCATATTAATGTTGTTTGTTTAACAGAAGCTTGACGCCAAACACATAACAAACTAGCATCTAAAATCCCTTACCAGCAAACTGGATAAGATCTGCATATGAGATTGGTCCACCTTTGGAATCTGAATCTATAACCTTCTTTGATTCCTCCAACAAATTCAAAGCAGCAGCAAGCCCCTTATTTTCTGGTCTGC
>JBDJHY010000087.1:17173086-17183479 GCA_039654485.1 Withania somnifera
AGCAAGCTACAATAGTTGGAAGGACGCCAAAGCTCACTGTAGTCTTCGTAAGACAACAATCTACTCAGCACGATCCCGCACTGAAATCTGCACCATAAAAACAGTGCAGTATGAGTACCAAAACACGGGTACCCAGTAGGCATCATAGGCCGACTGGACTAAAATAAGACATAAGTAAAGTAAAAGGGAGGAAAGTAAAATAAGTCAATAAGAGCAGGTAAGCAGCACGAAACTAACTACGCAGCCAGGGCTGGTAAGAGGTATAGATGCTAAGTATGAATAACAGAAAGGAATGTATGGGATCTATGCAAGTAAGTCTATGTACTGTTGCTGTCGCCCAGGAGTATATCACATAATGGCGAGAACCGAACCATAGAAAGCGTAACTGGACTCCAACTGAGTATTCTAGTACTAAAGCAACAACGAAAGGTAAAACCGACTAACATGGCATGGATAAAAATAAAGTAAGGAACGTATATAACCCAAAATGCCCCCCATAAGACCACTAGGTACAAACATAAAGAAAACATACAGAACCTACCTAACGCCCTGTCCCGCTCGTAAGCACAACCAATACAAACAAGAAATAGCATAACTCAGGAAATAACTATATGAATTGGAGACCGCGCCTCCATTCTATCACTCAGAGCCCGTGCTTCAAAGATCAAAAGAAGGCATGCGCCTCTCTATCCAAAATAGGCCCGTGCTTTATAATCGGTTTATATCGGAACCTCGCCTCTCAGTAATCAGGAGTAGGCTCACGCCTCATAATCCGAGATATGGCCTCACCGTACAATCAGTCTATATCAGGACCACGACCAATAATAGTTAAGACAGTACCCCATGACAGTCAAAACTCTTTCCATTTATACCTTAAAAATAGCACCATACCAATATGTGGTCGTGGCATATACGTACATATAAGTAAGGAAAAAAATTTCCAGTAAAACTTTCTGGTTTTTGCTACCCAAGTTCGTATCCCATTTACGATAGCCCTGGTATGCACCTGTGCTCATAATACCACAACTCAATATCTAAAATGCATGAACTTTTCACAACAACATCACAAATAAACGTACAATGCACTAGGATCTGCTAGAAGCCACCAGCTAAGTACACACCTTACTCACCGAATCTCAACAAGTCACAACACAGTCACCAAGGTCCAAGGCAACTCGTGGCAAGCTGGGGCACCCACACGTAGCCTAACACCCTTTACGTCCCTTTATGGGACTCCTAAGGGTAGGTAAAATATGTATAAGAGCAATGAGGTAGGGTCGTCAACCTAATAAACATCCCCCCAACTAGCCACACCACACAGACACCCTACAACGGTCTTTTTTAGAGAAGGATAAACCTAGTCTATCTCGAAGATGATGAAAGTCCTCGAAAAACGTACAACACCAGTCCGAAGCTCCAAAAAAGCTTGAATTTACTCAAAACTATCAAATTACGTTTCCAGAAGTCAAAATACGAAGAATAACACTCATATTGCCAAACGCAATCCGAGTCAGAAATTGGGCCTAATAATAGGCTCGTGGACCCGTAACACAAAAAAAATAAATTAGAAATACTAGGAGGTAGACATCAACTCAAGAAGCACATGGTTAGAAAATGAGCTCAATTGGACCTCCGGATGGTCCTTAATTGGCCAAAGAAAATTATTTAAGAATTAAGAACAGAGAAACAAGCATGCAACGCACCTGAAAATCGAAGGGAAAAAAGCTCACAGTGATCACTAAACTCCCAGAAGTCACAGTACGTACGAAAACCAAGAATTTCACTCAATTCTCACTCTTATGAAAAAATTCCACCATTAAAGCATACCACTACCAACGTTCAAAGAGGAAGAAGATGGAGGAAACTCACCTTAGATAAGGAAGAGCTAGAAACCCGCCATAAGAAATCCCCACGCTCAATCCCAAAGCTTAGAGGTGAAATTTGTAAGTTTGGAGTCAAGAATTCGTGATATGAAATATAAGAAATGACTGAAAATTCGCGATCGATCGCCCCAGCGTGAATGTTCCCTAGTTCCCAACCCTAAACCAATACGATCGCACAAAAAAAGAAAAAGGAATATTACAACGATCGCGTCACAAAAGCGCAATCGCGCTGAACACCTGGGATTGCAGATAATTCTGTAACAGCTGAATTTTCAAACGAGGTCTGGAAATTAAAAAATATGCTGAACTAGCGAATGCAGAAAGCAATTAAAGGGACTTTCAGACAACTTTACAAGAGTGCAACCTCTGACGCCCCACACTATTGCGATAGGAAAACAGAGTCCAATACCAACAAACCAAATATGTAACTTGTATGAAAAACATATGCTGAACACAACGGAATCGATGAAACAACCAACAGAGATCGTTTGAGCAAAAAGAACCCCCACCACAAACTGAATAAAAAGGCTCAACTTTCTAACTTTTCTTATGGACCCTCAAAACGAGTCCGGACACCTCTGAAAGTGCACCATTGACCCAACTAGCCTACCATTTCAAAAATGATGGAAGCGTCGAATTTCAATCTGACGCTCCTATCATCAAAAGCCCACTCAAGCTCCAAAATGAACTACAACTGAACTGAATTTCCACAAAATAGTTCAAACTCAAAATAAAAACTCTGGAACATGAACTAAAGGTCCAACTAGACCAAACTCAACATTCTGAAGCTAAATGAACTATTGGAATTCGATTTCGAGCTTGTTTACTGAAAATTCACTCTCAAGTTCCACTATTTCAAGGTTAAACCTTCAAAACATGAAAATTGAGATAACAAGCTATAGAATTTCTAGGGAACCAAACTAACTGTTCCAGCAAATAGAAAGCTCTAAACACAAAAAAAGCTGAAAGGCAAGTAATGACCACGTGGGTCATTACGGTCGTAAAATGATCAAAAGTGATTTTTTTTCTTACAAGCAAGTCCATCATGAATTCTAGTATTATCATACATATATGCCCCCTCTATACTTTGTATATCTTTTTCTCTTAATTTTGTGCAATTAATCTACCTAAGCTAAACTAAAAACAATACAACAGATCCCATTAGGAAAAAAAAATTAAAAGCAAAAATCTCATGCGGCAGTAGTTCTAAGTCTTGTCATGACCCTTTCTCTCATTGTTCTTGAATGTGCCAAGCCTTCGATATCCTTTCTATTTCTCATTGGATTTAACAATTTTGATAAAAACCCTTGTTTTTTCTTCTTCTTTCCATTACTATTCTCTTCCAATATAATTCCACTTTCTCTTCTTCTCATAATCAAAGCCAATGATCTACTCTTCTTGAGCACATCACTAGTGCTCGTTTTGTAACGAGGTGGAGAAGGACACGACGACACTTCTGAAGACGAGGACAAAGATGACAAAGAAGAAGAAGAACAAGAAGAAGTAACGGTGGTCGTGTTACTTCTCGAAGTTCTCGAAAGCAGAGAGAGTTTTTCACTAAGACAGAGAGAGCAAATCCCGGGATTTTGCTTGTGCTTTGGATGCTTCTTGCAAATTATCATAGACTTGGATTTTGATTTGCTTTTGTTGATTTGCATTTGATGATGATGTTCTCTATGATTCTTGAAAAATATCCTTGTATTACTTTCCATGTTTTGGTTTGTTGATGTTACTTGGAAATGGAGGGGGTATTTATAATAATGTTGAATAGAATGAGAAAGGTTGGCAAAAGAGGTTTCTGTGATAGTTCATGTGAGGTTCGCCATGAGGTTCATCAAAACTTTTTTGACCTGTTATATCACATAAATATATATTTTTGAAAAGTCTGGTTCATGGCCCAATTTTCACGGCTGGAAAATTTGAAAAATGTGTTGGAAAAGTGATTCATTTTCATACACACTTCAAATATATACATATGTCACCCTAAAATTTATAATTTTAGAAATAATTTAGGTTATCTTTTTCTAGAGATAAATTAATGATGTAAATATTTTTCATGCTAATGGTGTGTAAAACTTTTTAAAGTTTGTATGTAAGCTATATAAACTGACATCATCTGTAGGTTTTATGTCTGTTTTTATACATTATCTTGGTAACCTACAACGACTAATAACCTTTTGTAATGAATAGAGTAAATTCTTTGTATATAAATCTAAAAAAATGTTACGTTATTTGATTATTTAAAAGATGATAACAAATAAGACTACACAAAAAATGTGACAATAATAACGTAAAAAATAAAGTAACGTACTATAAAAATGCATAGATAAATACTTTTTTCGTCTCAAAATTATATAAATTTCGAATCTTCTTTGAATACTTATGTATTTATTTTTTTCATATTTTAAATTCTCTAGATGAAAAGTTTTAAACCCGCTACCTCAAAGTAGGTGCCATTTTTCAAAAATCCAAACTACTTGAACATTGACCTAACATCTAAGCTACAAAGGCATCCGCCAACAAGAGTGATCATGTCCCCCATGACATGTTTATCCCAACAAAGTAGTGGTGTGCGAAACCAAAATGTCCTTGAATAGAGGAGCAAGTGCACATCATTTTTCTCCTTCTACCTTATTTTGCAGATTCCTTTGCCGTAGTAGTTTCTCTCGCGCATTGGGATACATAAGGTTTCAACTGAAAAAGAAAAAGAAGAGAATTATCCAATCGCTAAGGGTTTTAAAATCTCACAGAAATTGACTAGAGTAAATTAAAAGGTCACAGGTTTCCTAAACATTTTCTACAATCTAATGAACAGCTTTTTTGTAACTAGAAAGAGAGAATAGTCTCTTTTACCTAGACTATACTTATTTAAAATAAAAACGCAATTCTGTAGATTCATGGATAATTTCCAGAGAAAAAAATAGTGGAAGGTGAACTCCTGCCAATATGGACTGTCACGAAGAGAGAAAGCAGCAGCATCACAGAACACAAGAAAGTGCAATCTGATTTGAAAACTAAGCTCATTTTGGGGTATGCCGAAAAGGCCATGCCAAATCAATGGGCTAGAAAATTGATGTGTTTAACCTACCTCAAGCACTATCGGTTTCAAGATTTTAAAAGACTTGGAAAAGATTAACGTGATGGAATTACCCAAAGAATGTAAAATATTCGATACCTTTTTGACAAAAAGAAAGTGGATGGGTGTAAGACAAATCATAAGAAGGCGGTTTTCTAAGCAAGTGCTGGGCCCAATTGAAATCACAAGTGACAATGTATTTCCTAGAAGGGACTGAAACTTATATAGAACTTTCGTTTGATAAATCAAAAAGAGTTCATTAATAATACACCAAGATAGCGTCTTGTAAAAGTTATGGAAACTGGCAACTGCTGGCTGACCAACGTATTTAGCATCTATATCATTATCTACTCTTTTAAGGCGCATAGGATATGCTAAGTTGCTCGGACTCTTCGTTTTTGATGCAACACCCGCTTCGGATGCTTAAAAATATACTAGTTTTGGCAAATCCGAAACGCACCCGTTGAAATTTTTGAAAAGTCCGAAAAACATAGAAGATATGTCAGGTAAAAATAGAGGAAGAACAAATGAAATAATACATCTATTACTTTAATAACCAGATGAACAAACAGACTACAATCTTGTTGCAAATTTGTATACTCTCCTTAATCATCTCATGCATAGAACAAAGTTGAAAAAAGTGATTTCGGTCACCGTGTGAACAATAGAAATTATAATTAGTTCTTACACATGACAGATGTTTTATATACTGGTCTGTATAACTTCATTAGGGCCTTACGTGAGGAAAGAAGATGATTACTTCCCCTAAAGGTAAAAGAAAGAGAGAAAGAAAACAATTTGAGCAACGAAAGAAATTGCAACACACAGGTCAAGCATAACAGAAAGAACTGTAACACAAATAAGATATTCTAGGCATTTCTATTCATTACCAAAAACAGAACAAGCTGCAAGGATTTGGATATCAACCATCCAAAGGTTCGAGACTAAGAGACGTAAGAACTCCTAGGCGGTTCCGACTCCTAAGAAGAAAAACAGCTTGTGGCAGAGTCAGTAGAATGTACAAGTACTCCCAAAAGTTAAATAAAGTTGTAATCCTTCAGAATATACACAGCTAACTTACCTTTATCTTTCTTTCTCCTAAAAAATGAAAAGAATGAAAGGAGGTAAGTTAAGTTTTAAACGACATCTTTTAGATTATGAGAGACAACAAAAATAGATTTTGAGCGTGAGAAACATATGTTTAATATAAGCAAGTACTTGGAAAATTACTGATAGAACTAGGCAGATACAAATCCAGGAGCAAGAGGTACAGTCATTGTATTTGAAGTGTTATCTAGGCTGTGAGAAAATACACTAGGTAAATACTTGCCAACACCAAGTGTTTACATCAAGCCAATAAATATAAGACGTATCTTTCACATACATATTTGGCACTAAACCATGGTTAAGTGATTTGTATTTTCCCTTTAGTTGTTAAATGATAAGGTTAACTTGATAAGTTTTTACCAATACACTGCACCTTAGATGTAGTGTCTGGCTTCCAGAGTTTTGTGTAGATTTGTTCATGTAGGGTGGGTTTACTACTGTTTATTGATAATCTTGCATTTGTTGTTATCTTATTATTTATTTTCCCCATTATGCCTGTCAGTATATTAATATATGTTATATTTTATATTTTATACCTTTTATATTGCACTGTCTTGAACCGAGGGTCTTCCGTAAAACAACCTCTCTACTTGATTCTTAGGTAGTGGGTATGGACTGCGTACACTATACTCTCCATAAACCCCACGGCGTATGAAAATATACCGGGTATGTTATAGTTGTAAACTTATTCATGATGAATGTAAATGGAAACAATGAAGTAGATGAAAAAAATGAATGGTTATAATCTCAAATTTATATAGAATCTTTGAAAAAGACTTTCTTTCTTTGCCCTTCATCAAGATGAAATGCTGGAAGGTGAGCAACCAAAAGTACATTGATCAGAATAGATATTGGTTAGTCCATCATACTTCAGTCAACTTAAGTACCTTGAAGTCTGTCAAATCTGGAACTACGTAGTTAGGCAGCTTCTCTTGCACAATAACATAACCACCTGGAACAAGAAAGAACGATCTAATAAATAGACTGAAATATGTGTGTTTCAGTGTAACGATAAATAATTATTTGATTTTCAGCTTCATAAAATGCTGGAACATTTAGCTTTCAAGGAGATGGAATTCAGTCATTCTACTTCTTTATCACGGATACATTATGAAAGTTGAAATGTAGACAAACATGGGCTGCGCCACACGAACAATAGATTTAAAGGCCTTAGCTAGAGCATAATTACGTGTCAGAATGTTGCTACTGCGACCACATAATCTTTTTAAATCAAGGAGACTGGATTCCTGGTTTGAACAGTCATCTAAGATTATGTTGAGAAAACACCATAGATACAATTCCAATAAGACTACAATTTCTCAACATGAACTTAGAAAGAAGAATTGCAGAGAAAAAAAATGATATATCATATCTTCTCTGTCGAAAACCAAATTTTTAACTTTTTTGCAGAATTGGAATTTGTAACAAATCAAACAAAACAGCATGCAATCTCAATATTTCTAACCTTAGGTGTCATTCAGTTGGGATTTTATCCCTAAACAGAATTCAGCACTATTTTATGTTATGTTTGGTCACTTAGTTTTTGTATTCCTCATAAATAATACTTACTTAAGTTACACAGAGGTATAAACATTATTTTATGCAGATGAATAAGAACGCAAGTATTGTTAATACATGTACTTAAAACACTTACAAGAAAAAATAAACATTATAATAGTAAACTAAATTTTATTTTAAAAGTAAACAAATACTTTTAATTATACATTGTATTTATTATTTTTAATATGTCCAACTAAACGTTCACCTAGAATAGTCCCTGCATCATAATTCATGCATATCTAATCTTTGCATTACTAATCCTACATAACTTTTCTCTAAACCTAGCAACCCCTTACTCTCATACATCTTCTAAGGTAACAAAGAAAGTCAGAAGACCTTGTTCATTTTTTCCCTACTCTCTTTCTTTTCTGGGTTGAAGAATCCATACCAAACATCACATGACTGCTCAAATGGAACATATTATATAATATTCAGAAACTGGAGAAGGGGAAAAAGCAAAAAAATGAAACATAAATCATAATACAGGATAGATATCTGAGCAAGCAATCACATAGATAAATTAATCTTTACCCAAAGGTATGAGGTGCGAAGGACTCACTACCATTACAAGATTAACCATAGAAAAGAAAAAAGAATGAATTTTATGTCCTAAAGGCATAAGGATTTCACTTCTAACTAGAACAATAGTGGTGGATGGTGATGAAGTCGTGCAGTTTTAGACTTTACCTATTGCAAGCATCTAATTTACCACATATCAGATATATACAGGTAGTTGGATACCAAAGAAGCACAAATTGGAACATAGAAATTTATGTCAAGCTATAGAAAAGTTGTTCCAATCAAGGAGAAAAGGCAAAAGAATAGTAGTTCACAATGTTTGAACAGAAGTATCAAACCTTTGCGAGTGTGAAAACCAGTAGGCTTGCAATTCTTTCCCTTGTACAAACCCCTAGGAACCCGTTTTGTAGTAAGAATATCAAGAGATGAAGTACGCTTTCTTCTGAAAGATCTCCCTAAACCTAATATCAATCCCAGCGGCATTGTATAGTCTTCCAACAAAAAATATTGTGCCTGGAGACAAAAAAATACATCGGAAAAAGGATATTACATATTTGAATAAGTCAAGATTTAATCTGTGAAGTCAGGATCAACTTTTACTTTTTCAACCATAATCACAGTTTTCTAAATAGATTACAAAAAGGCAATAAAATATTTGCTTATGATCAAGATTCAAATTTTGAATTCATAATCAATTTACTTTTCAACCCATTACAAACGTTATGGCCATTTATTCCTCCAATTATCACCCCAATGTCTGGAGGCAAAGATAATGAGTTTACACCAGGGATTGGCATGTAATCAGGAAATATGTAAAGGCAAATCCCGAGGCACTTCCAGGTACTCTAACAAGCAGATTCAAAAACAAAATGCAAAATTTTTTATACCTAGAGGCCTTTCTTTTGTTAATGGGTATAAATTTGTGTTTACCCTACTTATACAATGTAATTTTCGAATATAGGGGATTTAACTGAACCCCCTTACTTATCTTTAGCTCCGTCACTAGGCAAATCCCTGGTGTTAAACACACAATTAAAAAAAAAACTCTCAATATCTCCTTACACTATTCTCACACTTGCGACCTAACTTTATTACATACAACTATCATTTATGAGTACCGAGAGTTTATCAGAAACAACGTGTTTACCCCACAAAGACAAGGGTAAAGTCTGCATATACTTTAACCTCCCCAGACCCCATTTGTGGAATTACACTGGATATGTATGTATGCTGTTATCATTTATACATCTTAATATAAGTTATTCTACAAGGTTGCACAAGTCTAATTTGTTCTTCTGTTTTATTCTAATAGAACAGATTTTAACTATTCAGTGTTATTCAAACAGCACTATGAAAACTGCAATGTTTTACCACATTAAAAAGCACATCTCTGTAAGTGCTCTAACGTAGGTTCCTTAATTAAAAATAAAAACACTTAAACCAAAAAAGCAGATACAGAATTTTACAAAAACGAAAATGTATCACGAGAGAGAAAACCCAGGTACTTCTAATCTTCTATGCTTCTTTAGTATTACACTCTTCTTACAAACGCTATATATAATAATACTATAACAATAATTTTAGAAAATTAGCAGTACCTGTTGAAGAAGATGCTTGCCCAGTTGGAAATACTCCAAGGGGTTGAACAAGACATTATCGGGCATTAATAGAGTGGGCTATTTAGAGAAAAAAGCCCAAAAGTGTGAAACTCACCTTCGGCCCAGATAGAAAACTTACAACAGAACAGAAATAATGATAGCCCAGTAACATTCTTACTTGGGCCATTTCATAATCCGAATAAAACTGAACTGAACAAACTGAAACCAAATAAAACACAACTCTTTCAAAACTGAAAATAAATCGAACCAATTTCATTTTAATTAGCACACTATTAACATATTAATACCATACATATTACTTACTTTAATTTTTCAAAACGGTAACTTTATTTTTACTTTTAAATTTTAAGTAGAATAAAAACATATAAGAAAGAAAAAAAAAATACAATATGGCAGTTAGAGGCTGATTTAGGTGGGGGCGGGAGGGTTTACCCAAAGTCCCGAACTAGATATTAGTTCAATGATTTAGGAAATTCAGAATTTTTTTTGAGGTTTTCAAATTCTAACCAAACACTATATTTTTATTTTTCAAATCATTTTAGTAAAAATTTTAAATTTGCCACCGTTGCTTGTCCTATTGTGTATGTTTTCTTATGTGTTACTTTATTTTGTAGAATATAAATGACAAT
>JBDJHY010000087.1:17380693-17391968 GCA_039654485.1 Withania somnifera
ATCCGGTACCAGTCTTCCCGGTCCGGTTGGGCACCCCTATACTAACCTTGCTAACTTACACAATATTACCGACTCCACCAAAGGGACAATACAATGTAGGTTTTGTAGATACAGACAGATGCAGGATACACATCTGCATTTAAATTTTGACAAATACTTGACCAGGGACCAAGTCTTTTTATTTTTTGTTATTTTACGATGTATGGAATGTATTTTTAGAACTTTAAAATGTCAAATTGTCGTAAACTATAAGAAAATAACTAAAATAAAAATAAAAAAATGTTAAAATTAAAATGTTCTGATGTCTAAAAATGTAGACGATTTATGAAGGCAAACTGTAGTATGATATAAAATAGAACAAGTAGCAAAATCGAAAATGGCTACTTCTCAAGCAATTGATCGCCAACTTTACTTATAATCATGACCTGATACGTACGATTTAAATATGAATAAAATAAATAAATAACAAAGTTTTGAATTGGGTGATAAACGTAAAGATTAAAAGACTGAAATATATTTGATATGAATAAAAATTAAATTAAATCAACTAACAATCAATATGAATATTCATATTATTCTTTGGCCATCACTACTTATTATGTAAAAGAAATAGTCATCCCGGATTACAAGAATTTCCACTTGTTCTTTTTTCTCTTTTTAATAATTGTAATTTTTAAAAAATTTTACACCCTTACTTACCTACTTTAACAGGAGCGAGTGTAATTGAATATTGAATATTCATATTTTATGATAGATAATGAATTGATTTTAATTAATTCACTTTTAAAACAATTGAATCTCCAACCCATTTAAAATGGATCCAACCAGATAAAATTGTAAATTTTTTACTTTTTTGCTGGTCTTAATTTAGTGATAAAGATCAGGAGCAATTGAACCTAACAAAAGAGACTTTTATTCATCAAAAATTAATGTAATGTAAAAGGTCAGTTACATTAAGTCACAAATATTTATGCATTAAAATATATACTGCATGGTGAAATCGACATATGATGCCACGTCTATGGTTTATTTTAGGCCATGTAGCCTATATACTGAACTCAATAATGAGTGTCTAAATGAACTAGGGCCTCCCAACTGTAGGAAAAATTTAGTAAATATCAAATTAATGTGAAACCCCAACGGACAATGGCCTCACAGTTGAAAGTGCCAGCATGAGAATTTTCAGAATTAGATAACATGTATTATTTGTCATATATTCTTGTAATGTTACAGTTTAATTTAGTTGATTAGTTCAATTAATCATTTCCGGTTAAAGAGGGGCAAAAAGAAGCATCAATCTCTTATCGCAAAATACGTCACTTAAGCAAATACTCCCTTCCTTTGAATAAATAAATAATTTATTTTAATTTAACACGAAATTTAAGAAAATAAAGAAAATTTTTAAATTTTGTCGTCTTAAATTAAAGTTGTGTTGAATATATCAAAATGATATTTAATCTTGTGGTCTTAAACATGTCACGTGAAAAGTTGAAATAGTTGTATTGCCAAAAAAATAAAAGGGTCATTCTTTTTAAAACAAACTAAAAAGAAAAATAGATTATTCTTTTCTAAACGAAGAAATTATCTTTTATTTCAAAATAAGTATCACATTAGGATCAAGATAAAAAATAAAAAATTAATAAGTTCTTTCAACTATATCCGTATATCCCATTTTCTTAAAATCTTAATAGTGCAGAATTTCAAGAGATGTTTATTGAATAAGAATAGTCTAGTAAACTATCCATAGAACTCCATAGTATACCCTAATGAGATAACCTTGACACGCATAAGCTTAGCCAATTTCCATAACCAAATGAATAATCAAAACTAAAGTATCAACTCCTAGCCATTTGTCTCATTCATTTAGTTCTGATTCTCTAAAAAGACAATCCAATCCCTTTCACAGATGGACGTCAGAAACTAATTCACAAGTTGCACAAAAATACAAAAAAGTTGAAATTCTGAAATCTCAAAATACATTAAATTTCGAAAAATTGGTGCTAATCCTCTGTTGTTTTGATTAATTCCTTTACTATATTCCTAGGACCATCTGAAAAACAGAACAAAGAAGAAAAACAATACGAGCATGGTCAGACTGCGGTAGAGTCCACATGACAATAAGCATCTAGCTCCACCTAATAAGGACCTCATCAGCTTCTGTCTCTGCAAGTGAAGAGATTTAGTGGTTTCTCTTTTTTCATTGAACCAACCACTCCTTCAATCATGAATTCCCATCAGCAAATACTTATCATGTTAATATATTAAGATTTACCGTCCAAAAATTCGCATCCGCTACCATAGATCCGCTAGGCATACTCGGCGTGAATCTGAATTAGTCTCATGAGATAATGTACGGAAAAAAATGTGACATCAACAAATACAATAGCTCACTTCCAACTAGGGATGGGCATAAATACACACACCCCAACAAAAAAAAAAAACTACTTCTGCTCTTCGAGTTGATTTCGGTTCTATTTTTCTAGAGCTACTCAGTTTTAGGGTCCGGTTTAATAACATAAGTTCAAAAATTAAAAAATACTGACTGGTCCTGACTCGGGCGCTATCGTCCCTATATTCCCTTTACGGGTCCATTGCGACCAAAGGCGATTCTCAACTTCCAGCAACTGTGTTTGTTGTACTCTTTCAATTAATTTGTTTTTGTCTTAGTTCTATGTTGCAGTGTGAGTCATGCGCTGTTGGATTTTCTTGTAGAGTTTATGAATGATCTTGAAAAAACATTAAACTGTTTTTGACTTGGAGGTGATGTGTTCTTGGCAGTAGCTGTCGTTGCTTTCTTGGCAGTGGGCAGTGGCTGCTTGAAATAAAACAGAGTCGGTAGAAGCTCCAGCACACAATTTGCTATTATACTTTAGTTATCTCATCCTGATAAATATCGAAGAACTGAATTAAAAGATTACACACTATTAATCGAAAATCATGTTCAAAGAACTGGACGGAACTCCTACTTCCAACATAAGCATACAGCAAATTTTCAGCATATGAGTGTGTAACAGTAGGACCCTTTATTTATGAGCTTGAATGAATCAAGAGCATTAAAGTTGAGCTACCTCTTGAATTCCTACATATGAAGCAGTAACTAGCTGGTGTTTACAAATAGATGGGTTGAGTTGAATGTGGATTTGTACGGATTAAAAGCAGGTTGGAAAGAAATCTCCATTACGCAAAATGAAATACTGTTTCTATCATTGAGACTAAATATCCCAATAGCTTCAGCACCCTTCTTTTTTTTTCACCACTATAGAGAGCATATGAGTACCCTGTATGCACCACGGCTGTACAAATCAAAAACTCAAGAAAAATTATCCATTTTATCTTTCCGTATAAAGTTCACAACTTTCTTCAAAATATAAAAATCCATCTAACAAAAAGATGATATACAATCTCCAAGATAGCTCCAGTGGCCAAATTCTAAGGTCTAACGCAAGATTCCACAAATCTTGAAAGAGGGAAATACAAGAATATACAACTAGAGCTAAAATCGATGAAACAGTAACACCAACTGAAATTTAGATTGAAATTTTAAGGGTACCCACAATCGAAAATGTGGATATAGATACTTATATGGACACGTTTTAAAGCAATCATCCACATACAAAATCACTCATCCACTTGTAAAGAAAACAACGAATCCATCTTTTTTAGAGAATTCTCTATTCTCTTTAACAAATTTTGATTTTAAAAAATGAAGAGCATGAAATATTTTGTAATTGTTTTTATTGTGAAGGACGGAAAAAGTATTAAAACAACAACATGTCTAGTATAATCTCACAACTGGGGTTTGGGAAGGATTGGAGGTACTCAGACGTAGAAAGGTTATTTCCGATAGACCCTAGCTTAAAAAGTGAAAAGCAAAAGGATTATTTCCCCAATTCTAGCTTGCAATATGCAAACCCGTATCTGCCCATTTTAAACCTACTTTTCACAGGTAAAAGATGGGCTCAGCCCATATTTTAATGTCACACACCCAACCAATTTGAATGCGGGCAGGTCCTTAAAAACCGGATCAGGACTCCTGGCACTAATCATACCTAAGCTGAATGTCCAATAGAAAAAAGTTAGCAACACCAAACAAATTAAAGGGAGAACTATCTAGTTTGATGTTTACCTCTTTATATGGTCCATTGACATCTGATGGTCATAATCACTAAAATCAAGGTTTGAACTACTGTCCCCATGATCATACCGTACCATAAGCCCTGCAAATTTACTTGATTAATGTCATCTCCAGTGTACATTTGAGTATAGTAGATTGTATTCATTTTAACCATAATATTATAAAGGGAAAGAGATTCTAAATATCATATTTTACTGTTACGACATACCGGTAATCCAAGGTCCAGCGACCATCCAAAAAAGATACCGAGGGGAACCCCTACTAGATAGTAGCTGCCTAAGTTAACATATGCCACATGTGCCTGCCAACCAGATCCAACTGCTACGCCTGAAAATATTGTAGTAGATGAGTATTTAACTACTATGGTACATGGTTTTTCATATGAATGTCAGTATTTAGTGGTTTGAGACAGATTTAACTTACTACACTTTAAGACACTGAGCATGTTCAGTAAATTTACATTATTAGAGTATATAACCTCGTTTAACAGATAACTTACTTGCTAGGAAACTGATTCCTCACTTTAAGGACAACTATCGTTTAGTACGTGATCAGGAGAGGTTCTAGGATTTAAATTGTATAGGTTAAGAATTTAAGGTTCTTAATACCTATTAGTTGTCATTTTAATGAATTTAAGCAGATAAAATATACTGTGTCGAAAGTACTTGGTTAAAATGAACCTGGTGCTATAAAACTGAATATGCCTCCGTATGTGATAATGTTGAAAACAATATATAAATCTTGAACTCCTGAAATTTCTCACCTGAAAGAACTGGTTGAACACAATTACAGAGGATTGTGGTTGCCAACAACAATGCAAATCCACCCACCATTTGGATGACAGGAGGGCTTGACGTGAAGATCATAGAAAGCTTATCAGGAAAGACCATAACAATTGACCAAAACAGAATTCCCAACGCTAAAGTGTTGAACAATGCAACTTTTGTGGCAAACTTTGCACGGTTTCCATTTCCAGCTCCAAGCTCATTTGCAACACGAACCCTGTGTTTATAGAAACTTTTGTGGTCATTGAATGAAGCATTCCTACTACACTATATCCAGTGAAACTTCAATGTATAAAAAACCGAAATAAGACATGCTCTTTTATGCTATTAATAATTCACATACCAACTCAAAACTATTTGACGGAACATACCCTGTTGCTGCCAAAAATCCTAGCGGAATCATGGATTCCCATCCAATGATAGTAATACTGGGGAAGAAACAACATCAATTACTTGCAAAATTAAGCAGAAAAAAAACATTTACATAAACTGAGTATACGATAAAAAGATCGAACCAGATAGAGAGCGCATCGACTGCAATCTCAGTATTCTTCATGTGCCCAGACACTATAACGAGTACTCTAAAATATATATTCTCCAACCTGAAATATCAAATCCTATGCCTTCAAAGTAATCTATATATCAATGTGACTGTGTTCTTGATAACAGAGATCAATAAGGAATAAGGAAGCATACAGTAGCATCACCCCAGAAGCTACAGCGAGCTTTAGGAAATCCCAAAGACCAACAAATGCTTGCATAGAAAAACCAGTCCAAGAATGAGGGCACCCGCCGTAAACAATGTAAGCAACAAGCCCCAACACAGAAATCCACCAAGAGAAATCAAGAATGAGGGCAGTCCCAACAATTCCAAATCCTATTTTATAAAGAAAGATCCAACACAAAACTACATGAAGAGCAAGTGTTAAACCAGAAACCCAAGCAATTATCATTGTTTTTAGCTGGCACTGCAGGAACCTTAACAATGTAAATTGAAAAGGAAAGCTCAAGTGCATAGGAATAAGCCAAATTGCAACCTTTCCAGTCAATTTAGCCACTGCTTCTGGCTGCCCCAGAAGCTCCAATATAGGCTCAGCAAACACAAAAAGAGGCAATAGTACTATAGAGCTGAGAAACAATACGACCAAAGAACGTTGCAAGTATACACCCAGCAAGGGGTATTGCTTTGCCCCATAAGCCTGTCCACACAGTGTCTCCAGCGCACTTGCCATTCCCAGCTGACCAATCAGCAACACTAGTTACACTACCACAACATCAACAAAATTTAAACCAAAAATTCATAAAGTAGACAATAGTTTCCTCGAAATTAAACTTATGGATCTAAATTAAACTTCTTACCTAATTACGTACTTATTTAATTTCTAATTTTACAAAATTCAATCATTTGTTGAACTTACCATTATCCAAATTATTTACTGCAACAATTTTGAAAAGCCATCAATGCAATCTGAGCAGTATCTTTATATGCATTATAACTGGTAATCAAAAATGAAAACTGATACATAATAATAGGTTAAGCTACACTAATCATACAAAAAACTCGACACTATGAGTTCCTTTAACTTATACTCCTACCCACCAAATTTATACAGTGTTTGAATTTTGATAAGCAAATAAATTTTTCTTTCATTCCAATTTTTTCATTTATCTTTTAAATATTTCAAATTTTTATTACTGTAATTATTATTACTTAAATTTTAGTTTACAGAACTCAAAGATTTTATGTCCCTTCAAAATTCCATATTGTAGAACTCCTTCTATACTTTCTTATCCTTAGACTTCTACTACTATTTGTTGTTTTCTTGTACTTTGACTATCATATTATTTTTTTGTAGTTCTTCTGTTATTTTTGTTATTATGTGCAATTTCTTGTACTTCTTTTGGATAGTGCTTTGGAACTTTTTCCGTTGAGAGCCAAGGGTCTATCAGAAACAACTTCTATGTGAGGTAGGCACGAACGTCTTTATACATTCTACCCTCTCCAGACCCCACTTTGTGGCATTACACTGAGTATGTTTGTTTGGGGCAAAAATTAACTAGGGCTGACTTTGGACTGATCAAGCCAAAGGTGGCCAGTGTATAGTTGGTTCTCGACACCATCATTTCGGTAAAATGCCAACTCAGTAAGGCATATACTTGGGCAAGGGGCAAAAGCGCTGGGATCGGCTAAGGGATGGCGACTACATACACCGGGCCAACAAAGAGGATAATGTGTCAGGACATACAGATGCCTGGTAGAGCTCGACTGCAACGTGTTAGACCCGTAGTACTAGGCTGGCATCCCCCATTGTGGACAAGTGGCCAAAGGACATTAGATGCGGTACAACAGGCATAGGGATAATATCATCCTATTAGTCGAACGGCATTCTTTATATCCTATAAATAGACATCCCCTCTCCCATGATAACGGTAAAGGATCACTTATTGCTCATCTTTATACCTTTAGCTATTTTAGGTTGCTATCTAAGCATTAGCTTCTTCCTTAGACTTTCTTGTTTGTTCTTGTTGTAATTACTCGAGTCGGACGCTCCCGATCATTGATTACAAAACAAACTCTCGGCTACCCTATAAGATTTGCTCCTAATCTCTACTGGTTTGATTTATTTATTCTTCGATTTACATTTTCTGTTCGGCTCAACCGTTTTATCAATAATCCGAAGCTAAGCGTAAGTTTAACTCACAATCAAATTCAACCGTACCAAAAAAGACAATAAACAATGTCGTTGTTATTGTTCAACAGTAACAAGTCCTAACTCTCGAAATCCGTACTATAACATTTAAATGGCGAGAAAGGGAATAAATATTTTTAAATTTATGAAAAAGTAAGACATACCAAGAATCCAAAGGTAATGGAAATGAAGAAGGTCGTGGCAATGGAAATGGCAGCAAGGTCACGGTTACCCAAGTGGCCAGCAAAGGATTGACTGATAACAGTAAGAGAGAACATGGCCAATCGGCTGAAAATGGAGGGTCCTGCTATGTCCCATATCTTCTTTGATTCTTCACATGTTCTTTTCACCAAATTCTCTGCTTTCGATTCTTCCTTTTCCTCAAACACTCCGTCTGTGTGTAAAAGGGGCTCATTTGGTGTAGTTGAATTCATTCTTCTGTTGAGTGACACCATTACTAGCATGTTTTTCGATTAAAAATACTGTAGATCCGACCTTGAGAAGGACCAAAAAAAACTTAATTATTGGGAAAATGAATGGAATAATAAACCCAAAATTTGCCATTTATAAATAGTTGACGTCAAATTTAACCTTACATCATTTATCTTTTGTAATATTAAGTTAATGACAGATAAACTATTACAGTAATTGTTACCATTATTAATACATACTCCCTTATAAAAGAAAAAAAGGCCAGTCTCATTTTATATTTGAGATTTAAAAAAATTAACTTTGATCATAATTTTTTTATATGTCTTTTTAATATTTTATATTATTAATTATTATAATTTATAATATTTTTATATAAATTAAATATATAATTTTATTTTAAAAAAATTTAAAATTTTCATACTAATTTATGATTAAACTTAAATTATTTAATTTTTAAAAAATAAAAATAATTCACAATCATATATAGATTATTAAAGCGATGTTGGTACCAGATTTAGACCAATCGGTGGTGAAGGCATGAAGAAAAAAAAAAGATGAATAGTCAAATTTGCCTTTAAATGTTACTGAAGTTACAAATCTACCTTTCATTTAAGAAATATCACTTAATTGTGGGACGTGTAGCAATCATCGGCGAGGCGGAGCCACATTAAGTTTAGGAGCTCCAAATCCGATTAGTTGGAAATTAGACTATATAAATGTTAAATTTAAAATATTTATATATACCTTATAATAGATTTTTTTTATACAGTTAAGAAGTTTAGATTAGTAGTCTGAGGATGTATTGCTTTGCCCCAAGGTGCTTAGTTTGATCCTCGCTTCCCTTTATTTCCACTTTTTAATTTGTGATAAAGGAAAGCAACGAGCAAACTATAATGTATCGGTATAAATGTGAGGTTACTTAATATGTAAATTGTTACAAAATCAAATACAATTTCAAATTAAATAAATTTTAAAATTAAGAAAAAATTTAAAATAAAAAAAAAATTAAAATAAGAAAGAGAAAAGAAATTCTATCTTTTATTGAACATAGAAAAGTCCATAAATTTGCTATTTATTTTTAGCTATTTATAGACCAAATTTGGTCTTTACACTTGGCAACTAAGGTTACTAATCATCAAGTGGTGTTGACACCACTTAGACTACATGGCAAAAGGCAACATGACTCTTTATTGGAGCGAGTCATGTGGCAAATAAGTCATGTAGCAAAATCAATGTTTTACAACACCCCCCTTGGATAGCCATGTGAAAGAAAATCTATACATGGTTATCCACAATACGTATTGCTTGTTGCCTCATTGAAAACCTTACCAGAAAAAATTCAGTGGGATAAAATCTTTGGTTAAGGAAAAAAAGAGTACAATGTGTATTCTTACTCTCCTTGATGAAGATCATAATTCAAGCAATTAAGTTTTTGCATTCCAATCCTATGCACCATCTTCTCAAGAGTTGACGTTGCTAAAGACTTGGTGAATAGATCTATTGGTTATCGCTTGAACGGATTTGCTGCACATCAATATCACCCTTTTTCTGAAGATCAATGCGTAAGAACAACTTTGGTGATATGTGTTTCGTTCGGTCTCTTTTGATGAAGCCTCCTTTTAATTGGACTATGCATGCAACATTGTCTTCATACAGGACTGTGGGTGCCTTGATATCATTTTTTAGGCCGCATCTTTCCTTGATGGAATGTGTCATCAATCTCAACCACACACATTCTCTAGTTGCTTTAAGAATAACGATTATCTCAGCATGATATAAAAAAGTAGCAACGACAGATTGCTTCGTAGATCGTTGTGATATGACAGTACCTCTAAATGTGAAGACATAGCATGTCTGAGATCTTGCATTATGTGGGACCGATAGATAACCTGTATCGGCATAACCAACAAGATCTGCATAATATCCATTAGAGTAAAATAAAACCTCATTAATAGTTCTCTTATTGTACCGTAGTATATGTTTGACTCCGTTTCAATGTCTTCGCTTAAGGGAAGAACTATACCTTGCTAACAAATTAATAGAAAATGCTATATCATGTCTTGTTGCATTAGCAAGATACGTAAGTACACCAATTGCAATGAGATATGGTACTTCAGGACCAAGGGGTTCCTCATTTTCTTCTCGAGGTCGGAACGGATCTTTATTCACGTCAAGTGATCGAACAATCATTGGAGTACTTAAGGAATGTGCTTTGTCCATGTAAAATCGTTTCACGATTTTCTCAGTATAGGCAGATTGGTGGATGAAGATATTGTCTGCTAAATGTTCAATTTGCAGACCAAGACAAAATTTCATCTTTCCGAGATCTTTCATCTCAAACTCTTTCTTTAAATATTCAATCGCCTTTTGGACTTCTTCTGGAGTTCCAATAAGATTTATGTCATCGACGTAAACTGCTAGTATAAAAAAGCCTGATGTTTTTTCTTAATAAAAATACAAGGACAAATGACATCATTTATATAACCTTTATTTATCAAGTACTCACTGAGACGATTATACCACAGACAACCTAATTGTTTCAGAACATACAATTTCTTTTTAATCTTATTGAAAACATACCCCCGAGACTTTGAACGATATGTTTTAGGCAATTTAAAACCTTCTGGGATTCTCATATAAATTTCATTATCAAGTGAACCATAAAGGTATGATGTAACTACATCCATGAGATGTATCTCAGCATTCTCATTTACAGCTAAACTAATAAGATATCAAAATGTTATTGCGTTCATAACCGGTGAATATATTTTCTCATAGTCAACGCCGGGTCTTTGAGAGAATCTTTGCGCAACAAGGCGAGCCTTGTATCCTACAATCTCATTTTTTTTTCTTACAAAGACTCATTTATAGCCAACAGGTTTTACACCATCTATGGTTTGGACTACAGGTCCAAAAAACTCACGTTTAGCAAGTGAGTGCAATTCTAACTTAATTGTCTCTTGTCATTTTGGCCAATCACATCTTTGCCAACATTCCTCGAAAGATTGAGGTTCAAGGTCCTCACTGTCGTTCATAATATTAAGTGCAGTATTATATGCAAAAACATTATCCAGCATTATTTTCAACCAATTCAAATTTATCTCATTAGCGGTAGAACTTATAGAAAGCTCTTCATTTACTTGAGTCTCGGATTTACTGATTTCTACAGGAATATCAGGATTAATCAAACCTCGAACCTCTTCAGGAGATTCTTTCTCAGTGTCATTTTGATT
>JBDJHY010000087.1:17400255-17414787 GCA_039654485.1 Withania somnifera
GTACCTTGCCTCAGAAATAGCCTCCATATCTCTTCTTCCTTTCAGGAGTTCGAGATTTAACCTTAGCTCTTTTTCGTTATTCTGTTCAACATAGTGTAATGACCTCGGACTTGCGCACCCCTATCTCGGTTGGGATCACTGCTTCTATTCTGTACGAAAGGTTGAATGGGGTTTCCCCATTAGGTGTTCTTGTGGTTGTTCTATATGCCCATAGGACATTGGATAGGTTTTCTACCCAATCCCCTTTGCTTTGTCTAGCCTTGTTTTTAATCCTTGTAGCAGTGTTCTATTTGTGACTTCGACCTGCCCGTTCACTTGAGGATGGGCTACCGAGGTAAATTATTAAGCGATTTTCATCTTGTCACACCACGATTTGAATGGGTAATTTGCAAACTGCTTCTTGTTATTTAAGATGATTTTCTCTGGTATGCCAAACCAGCATACAATGTTCTTCTATATGAAGTTCAGAATCTTTTTTCCTGTGATTATGGCTGAGGGTTCTGCCTCTACCCACTTAGTGAAGTAGTCTATGGCTAATACCAGAAATTTTACCTTTCCTGGAGCTTCAGGGAAGGGTCCTACGATGTCAATCCCCTTCTGAGGTCGCCGGGTTATTGGCGCATAGAATTGGAACTTTGGACACTTCTGGACGAAGTCCTATGCCTCCTGGACCAAGGTGGACTAGTAATAACCCCATCTTAAGATCTTTTTTGCTAATCCTCTTGCCCCTAGGTGGCTACCGTACGACCCCTCATGGATCTCGCGTATTACATAATTGGCTTGGTTAGGCCCCACACACCTCAACAGGGGTTGTAAGAAGGATCTTTTGTAAAATATTCTGTTATCCAGTATATACTTGGGGGCCTTGAGATGAAGTCTCCTAGCTTCAGTAGGAATGAGTGGAGTTTTTCCTGAGGTAAGGTATTTTATGATTGGGGTCATCCAATTGTTGCCCACCTCGTCTACCACCAAGATACTGACTTCGTTAATACTTGGGTGGTGGACCTCTTCAATCAACACATTCGTGTTTTTTCTCCCTTCTTTGGAGGATGTCAGTTTGCTGAGTGCATCTGCTCTTGTGTTTTCTCCTCATGGGATTTTGGCTATCTAAAAGTAGGTAAACTTTCCTAGCAGCCCCTTTACTGCCTCCAAGTATTTTTTTAGCTGGGCTTCTTTTGTTTCATAAGTACCATTTACCTGATTGATCACGATTTAGGAATCGCTGAAGACTAAGATTTATTTTCATCTGTGGGGCAAGGCGAAGACCTGCTATTAGTGCTTTGTATTCAACCGCATTGTTTGTGATTCTAAAAGTGAAAAACAATGTGTATGATACCTCAACCCACTCAGGGCTTATAAGTAGGATCCCAGCTCTACTGCCGTCTTTACCGGAGGCCCTATCTACGTGCATGACAAAAGTGTCCTTAGGTATTTTGGGTTTTTTTATCCACCTTAACTTCCTTCACAGGAGGTTCTACCACCTCCGAGGTGGGTTGATGCATTTCTACTAAGAAACTGCCAAAGCTTGGCCTTTTATGGCTTTTCAACGTCGGAAGTCAATTTCATGTTCCCCGAGCTCAACTGTCTACTTCATCAGCCGCCTTGATGCTTCTGGCTTCAGTAATATCTACTTCAAGGGCACATCTGTTAGCACATAGATAGGGTGGGATTGGAAGTAGGGATAAAGTCGCCGAGCTGCCGTTATAAGTGCTAGCACTATTTTCTCTGTGGGCAAGTATCTGACTTCGGCTCTATGTAAAGCTCGACTGACGAAGTAGACTGGCTTTTGAGTTTCCCCTTCTTCCTCGACAAGAACGGCGCTGACCGCCTTACCTACCGCTTCCAGGTAGAGGTATAAGGTTTATCCTGGTTTTGGTTTAGCTAGTGCAAACGACGTCGTCAGATGTCATTTTAGGTCCTTAAAGGTCTTTTGACATTTGTCTATCCATTGGAAATTTTAGCGTTCTTCAGAATTCCAAAGAAGGATAGTTGCTTTTCTGTTGACTTAGATAGGAAACAACTTAATACCGCCAGGCACCTCGTCAGCCTCTGCATATCTTTTAGGCACTTCAGAGATCTCATCTCCATTACTGCTTTGACTTTGGAGGGATTTACACTTAATCCATTCTTGGATACCACGTATTTTAGGAATGTCCTAAACTAACCCCAAAATTGCACTTCGAAGGGTTCAACTTCAGCCCATTGTGTCTCAAGAGCTGAAGGACTTCTTCCAAGTCTTTTAAGCTTGTCCCAGGGTCTCGCTTTTTGTTATAATGTCATCTACATACACCTCTACTATTCTACCGACCTGCTTTATGGACACCTTATCTACTAACCTTTGGTAAGTGGCTCCTGTATTTTTTAGCCAAAAGGGAGATCATCTTCTGTTAGACAAACATTCCCTAATCTGTGACGAAGGCACTTTTGATGAGTCCACCTCGTCCATGAGAACCTGGTGGTAGCCTTTGTACAAGTCGAGGAAACTCAGTAGTTCATATTTCGACATAGCTTCCACTTTCTGATCAATTACTGGCAAAGATAGCAATCCTTTGGGCAATACTTATTCAGGTCAGTATAATCAACACACATTCTCCATCCGCCCCTCCCCCCTTTTTTACCATCACTGGGTTAGCAATCCAGGTTGGATGTTTCACCTCAAAGAGAATGTTCGCTGCTAGTAATTTCTCCACCTCAGTGCAAATGATTTGATTTCTTTTAGGTGCAAACTTCTTCTTATTTTGCTACACCGGCTTGACTTTTGGGTCCACATTTAACCTATAGACCATTACCTCTGGCGACACTCCCCTGATATCTAGGGGGACCAAGCGAAGGCGTCTTTGAACTCCTGGAGTAATGTGATTATGCCTTGTGGGGGGATGAGTTTCGAGATTAGCCCACATTTATTTTTCTCTCTGGGAATTTAGGGTCTAAGGAGACCTTCGGCACTTTGTCATCCTCTTTCCCCGACGGGATGACATGAGACCTCTCCTTAGGTTGAGGTTGCGCACCTTGTAATTGCTATTTTTTCACCTCAGGTGCCTTTCTTTTGAGTGCAATCCTCATGCACTCCTGCGAAACCTGCTGGTCACCTCGGATGGAAGCTATCTCATGATCGGTGGGAAACTTTATCGTGAGGTGGTATGATGAGCAAACTGTCTTGGCTTGGGTCAGCCAATCTCTCCCCAGAATAACATTGTAAGAAGACGGGAGTTTACCACATAGAATTCTACCATCATGGTTTTCAGTGTAGGGTAAACCCCCTCAGTAACCGGCAGCCAAATGTTCCCATCAGGGATGACTTCTCCTTGTGTAAACATATGGAGTGGTTGATTGCTTCGTCGAAGGTTACCTCAGTCAATCTTGAGTTGGTCGAAGCATACCGAGAAGACGATGCTTACTGTATCCCCATTGTCCACATATACCTGATGCACTTCTTTATTTTTCATGATGATTTTAATTACCAGTGCAACCGAATAGGGCATCACTCCAGGGATGACGTCATTTTCGAACAAAGTAATGACTTTCCCCTATTTGAACCGCGTACTCCGGGGTTCTTTAATGGGTATCCTCTTGTTTTTGGCCTTTAGAGTTGCTTGCGACACTCCCTTTGAGGGTCCTCCGAATATTTCATGTATCACCCCCGTGACATTATTATTTTGGTCTAGAAGAAGGGGATGGAGCTGGAGCCTGGGCTACATTCCCATATTGCTGATTTGGGCCTACTGGAATACAGTTTGTATTGGTGTGACAGCCCTGACTATGGTATCCCTGAGCAGGGTATTGGGGATACTGGTTTAGGGGTGTCTCAAACTTCTTATAATATTGGCCTCGCCCTCAGCCGCCTGAATTGTATCTCTGGCCTCCCTAGGGCTGGTGGTTTCCGCATCCACCCTGTCCATGACCACGGGAGGACCCTCTGTCTATCATTGTGTATTGCATCAGCGTCCCTCACCTGACACATTCGTTGATCTCTTTTATAAGATCCTTGCATGCCTCGGTGTCGTGGCCGTAGTCGTTATGAAGATGGAACCAAAAGCTCCAAGATTATTTGTGTGAGGGGCCTGTAGTGCTTGTGGTAGCCTCTGTACATTGTAATGGAGTGCCAGGATCTCGGACCTCATCTTGGTTAGTGGAGTCAGTGTGCCTTCAAGAAACTTAGGCTCACTTCTCCTTTTGTTCAGCCTATCACATATGTTCTTCGTCGAGATTCTACTGTCACTAGGCTTTCTGCCTGACCCGTTCCATCTTATTTTTTTCTTATTGGCCTCATTAGAGAAGCTCCTCACTACCTTGAATAGTTCTTGTTCCGTCTGTGGATGGTTGTGCCTCAACTCGGTGTAGAGGTATCCGGGCTGGAGTTTGTTCAAAAAAGTTGAGATAAGCGCTCCAGGTATGCGCTTATGGCTTCGTCCCCTTTTTTTTTTAACGTCTAAGAGGTCGGCCGATTTTTTCAATACCTTCTTCTTCTAGTAGAAACAGGCATAAAAGAGCTCAACCAGTTGACGGAAAGAGGTAATGTTGTTCCTGGGCAAGTCATCAAACCATATCCTTGCCTCTTCCACCAGGAACTTGGGGAATACTCGGCACATGTGCTCCTTGTTATACTGACGGTTCACTATCTAGAACCTGAACTGAGATAGGAAGTCACTCGGGTCTGTGTTTCCATCATAAGGTTTTATTCCTGGGGACTTGAATCCCTTAGGAAGAGGAGTGTTCATTATTTATTTAGAGAAAGGGGTAATAACGTCCCTTACCTCATCGATACTGGTCCTCAAGCTCGACTAGGGCTATTTTCCTTACGCCGTTCTTGTTATACAACCGTTTTTCTTTTCTTATGGCGTGGGTGTTCGTCATCAGAGAGGGAGTCATCTAACTCCGAGTAATTTGGTTGGGGTTCCTTCTGCTGCTTATCTTCTCCTTGGCTGGGTTAGACGTCATCCTAGAGCCTTGTATCGGGGTGCTCATCGCACCACTACTGGAACAACATCTGGTGTTCATGGGCAAATTTCTCAGCGGTGGTGAGGCGGTTTATCATGGCTTGGTTCTAAGCATCCCCCTGAGTGGGATGCTTGGCATGTCCTTGTTATGTTTGTGTCCTCCGTCTGCGGCCTCTACCGCCTCGTGCCGGGCTGCAGCACCTTGGCCTACTCTTGATGTGCTTTTGCTTCGTGTGTTGACCATATTTTCAGGGTGTGTTTTTATCTCAGGAAAAACGAGAATCTAGACAATATGTTTGATCCCCACAGGCGGCACTAATTAATGAATCCCAAAAGACCAACAATTACCTAACTATGGATGAACACCTTTTGAACCACGGACAACAACAACGTCAAGCAATGCACCTGCAAAACAGATCCCCAGGGTGGTCCCCGGGATAATTTCAATTGTATTTAAGAGTGGTATATTGAGCATACTTTGCCTTTGAACCTCCTGGGTTTTTATAGGAGTTTCTGGTAACCATATTTGGTAAATGTTAGGATTGCGGAGTGATCTCCGTCGTGATATCAATTATGTCGCATCTATTAATGACAATCCTACCATAAATCTATTACTTATTGATGGTATATCAATCTTACCATGATCCTTCAGCTATTAGTAGTATTTATCTAATTATGGTAGTTATCTAAATATCTTAATTGCAATATTAATAGTAAATATTGATTTCTAGTTACTACCGTTATTCTACATGAATGATCTTTCTATTTGTGAACAAATAAAGGAGATGAAAGCACAAATTCTGACAAAAACATCAGAGAACAAGCAGCTAAAACCAGAAGTTGTCATTGTGATAGCATAGGCGATACTCGATGAAGCGGATTCACAATTTAAAATTTATTAATTTAAGCTTTTAGTTTCCTTTAATTTATGTGTTTTAAAGTGTAATAATTTATACATATTTAATAAATTTCTTAAAATAAATATAGAGTTTAGTTCAAAGTTACAATTGCCCAAAACTATATTCTAGCTCCACCTCCTAATGATACCAAAAACACCTTTCCCTGTTCACTGACGACGCTCTTAATTATTTGCTTGTCCTCACAATTATAGGGTATTATTGATTGTTCTACTAAAAGTTGATGCATACCATCTCATAATAGGCAAAGCTCATTAGAAATGGACGACAATCAAAGCAGCAGCAGCAGCAACAGATGGAGAAAACTTGTACTTGTACTTAATTGTATAACTCTTGCCATAGGCTACTGCGGTGGCCCTTTAATCTCACGTCTCTATTTCCTCCACGGTGGCCAAAGGATCTGGCTCTCAAGCTGTCTAGCTTGCATTGGATGGCCAATTATTCTCATTGTTCTCATCATTGCCTACTTTTTTCGTCGTAGAACCAAGGACGTTGATACCAATTTTTTCTTTGCGACTCGTCAAGAGTTCACATCATCAGCTGCACTAGGCATACTAGTTGGCCTAGCCGGTTATCTTTACGCTTGGGGCCCAGCTAAACTCCCCGTTTCGACTTCAAATGTTATTTATGCGGCACAACTCGGATTCACTGTGGTATTTGCTTTTCTTATAGTGAAGCAGAAACTGACGGCGTATTCAGTGAATGCAGTTGTTTTATTGATTGTTGGAGCGGGAACTTTGGCGCTTCGGGCGGATAGTGATAGACCATCAGGAGAGTCAACTAAACAGTATATTTTGGGGTTTGTAATGACTCTTTTGGCTGCGGCGTCAACAGGGCTTGCTCTGCCTTTACTTGAGCTGATTTACATGAAGGCTCAGAGAACTGTAATATACACTATGGTGCTGGAGATTCAGATGATAGTTAACATCTTTGGCTCTGCTTTTTGCACTGTTGGAATGATAGTTAACAAGGATTTTCAGGTACGTACATCCCTCTTTCTTGTTAATAATTTAGTTTAAAGTACTCCATAAGAGTATTGTTGTTTCTCGTTTGCAACTAAATTTCTTTTTTCCTTTTTCCTAAACATCAAAAATTCTATTTGCTGTTTTTATTTCTCTTTTTCTATGATTTCTAGCAGAAATAAATGATGTGTTTCGTATGAGGAAAAATATTTTTTGAAAAATATTTCTGATTTATTACGTCAAAATGATTAAAATATTTTAAAAATAAGAATCAACCAAAATATAGAGTATTAGCCACTTGATAGCATCGTAAAAAATTATTTCAGATAATCAGTGTCCTTATCGATGCAAGTACACATGCAGTAGGTAATATTAGGTTTGACAATTTGTTTATTATAGTAATTATAATGATTTTCTACGGTATGTTTGGCAGTTTATAAAGGCTTGCATCTCTTGATTGGCAGCTTATATAACAAGCGACAAAGTAAGAAATTATATTGAATTCTCTACATTTTTTGTTTTGTTTTGGTAATAAGAGATAAAACATACTAATAAATACTAGGCATCATAATAAAATACAAGGATATACGCTGGACCAAATTAGTAATTCTAACATTAATAGTTTCTAATTTGATTGTTACAAAAACATCAGCAACAAAGAAAGGTGAAATTGGCCAAGTGAAGTATGTCACCAAAAAGTTTGTCCTTGCTTTTGCTCTTCTCTAATAGGTCCGCTACCTTAGTCGACGACTACACATAAGGTCCCCAAGTTGACACATCAACGACCTATATTCATATACGTTATAATTCGAATTCCCTTTTCACGTAAGTTGATTACCTACATTAATTATCTTGTTATATAAGATAAATCAATCCACAAGAGCAATAATGCCATTTCATCCATCAATGGTTACTCTTATCCTTGGACTTTCCCTACTTAACTTATACTAAAGATGAAGTGATTTTGAAATTATCCCAATGCGAAATATGCAGGCGATTTCAAGGGAGGCAAGGCATTTTGAGCTAGGAGAAGCTAAATATTATTTGGTGCTAGTATGGAGTGCCATTATTTGGCAATTTTCGACACTAGGCATCGTTGGAGTAGTCCATTATGGTTCTTCCTTGCTCTGTGGAATTTTAATTGCTTTCTTACTTCCACTCACAGAATTATTAGGTGTGCTTTTATATCATGAAACATTTCAAGCTACAAAGGGGCTTGCTATATTCCTCTCTCTTTGGGGATTTGTTTCATATTTCTATGGCGAAATGAGACAAAGCCAGAAGAAGAAGAAGGAGGAGGATATAACTCCCCAAACAGAAATGGTTCAAACCTAGCCTGTTTGATCTTATTGGTAAATCATGTACTATTGTACAATGTCATGAATAAATTCTACGTTGATGTCCTACGTTAGTAGTTGTGCAGTAACAGCCGGTCAAATTCACTATTTCCTTTCTTGTCCAATATTATGATTTATACACTATCATCATATTTTGTACATGAATTGTGTTTTAGTCAAATATTTTAAATTTAAATGATTACGTGAGACTATTTAAATTTATTCTTCAATAAAATCATACAAAAATGGTGAAGCATAACTGTTGAATAGACCAGCCCAAATCTAAATTATGGAAAATTTACATATTACCAACAGTTCTGCTTCTATTAGGGTGTTTAAATTAAGAAAAAAATTACATATTAAGGTTGTTTCTATTCCGTTGGAGCTAATTCCCATTTTTTCCATCTGGTTTTCTTCAACACCTCCACCAAAGATCCCACTGGCAGTAACCTTGAATCTAACACCTCATCTTCCATCCATTACCCCTTAATTCACCCCTCCATTTTTAGATAACAACCATTTTTCACAATATCAATTTCCACCTGCCGTCCACCTCCAATTCCATCAACGTTCTTTCACCAAAACAACACCCCATTTTTTGCAGTCACAATAACTAACCGCACAGATATTCCCCTACTACGAATTCGCTCCAAGTTCCCACCGACCCTAACAAAAACTCATTAACAATCATCATGCCCACTCTCTCTAAATTTCCATTGACCCTCACCCTGCTGCATTTTCACACTACACATTATATACATCACCAGACTCAGGTCACTAAAAGATAATTAGAGTTTCGGAGATGGGTTTGTAGATCTAAGTGTCGAAGTGGGAGTAGAGTGCATCGGTCGGGGTTCATTGGTTCGCAAATCTCCCATCTTTAAAGATAGGGTTTGTCGAATTTCGATGTTAATGGTGGAGAACGGAGAAACAATGTCAAGAGACAGTAATGACTATTTGAAGAAGAAAGAAAAAAAAAAGGAGGAAGAGGATGATGATAATCAAGAAGACAAAAAATAAGACTGCAATATATGAAAAATTGCAACATATCATGTAAAGTAAATTTGAGATTTATCACGAATGGCGAAATGTATCATGAAGAACTACAACGTATCATGAAAACTGAAATATATTAAGAAGTATTATAATATATCAGATTTGGTATAATATATCAGATCTGGTAATGTATTAAAAAAAAGTAATGTATCACCAGAAAAAAATATTAGAATTTTATGTAATTAAAAAATGTATCCTGAGATAGTGTAATTAGCTTCTAAACTATTGTGATTTATGTTGTTTACCCGTATATTAATTCTTCAATAAAATCATACAAAAGTATTAAAGCATAAATGTTGAATACACCGAGCCAAATTTAAGCAATCACAAGGGTGGCTATTTAAATTAATTCTTCAATAAAATCAAACAAAATATTGAAGAAAAACTGAATAGACCAGACCTAAGTAGCGAAGTTAGAAATTTAGAAATGTAGTGAAGTTAGAAATTTAGCAAAAAAAGTCCAAACTAAATATATTCTCATAATAGCTAATGTTTAACTTCTACCCTCTATAATATTCTAACGAATGGTGTGCACCTGACCTTTTTTATCAAAAATAAATCTACTTAAGATGAACTTGCATATTTTGTTGAATCAGTCTTTTTTGCCACATCGCGTATAGGGATCTGCACTGACGGGCCAAGCCCATCTTTTACCCAAAAAGAGTGGTGGTATAATTGAAGCACAACTAGAGGACGATGGTGTGCACTAAGATGAATTTGCCAACAATAAACTTACATATCTCGTTGAATCAGTATTTTCGTCACATCGCGTATAAGAATCTGCCAATGAGGGGCCAACCCATCTTTGGCCTAAAAAGAGAGGTGGTATAATTGAAGCACCACTGGAGAAAGAGGGAACTGTTCGTTGCTTTGTGAAACCAACCTCAGGCAGTCTGCACCGCTTTAGGAGCCAAGTAGACCCCATGCGTTTGTTTGGGCCACGTAAGGCCATCTCTTTGCTTAGAGAGGAGACAGGTCAGAGAATAGCCCATAAAGCTCAACCTTCTAGATCAGGTTGATATTCCACCACATTAATGCTCATGCTCACATTAACAAGTTTAGCTAGCATTACTCACTCCCAATCAATTATAATCAGGAAAATTCTTTCTTCATTGTCGATGTGCTGCACTTATAAAAATACTTATACCATTAATTAATTGTGAAAAATAAAATTAATTAGGACTTAATTAGCAGATTTCTCTAACGGTGGATAAGATAAAACTAAACTCTAAACCTATAGATTAAAAAAAACAAAGTGTTAAAAAGATGTGGAATTTCGACCAGTTTCATGACCCTGTGTACTTATTGTGCTAGGAGTTTTAAAAGGAAAAGACGAGTCATCAAATTTCTAGATTAAAAAGAAAAGAACAGCAGTCTTAATACCCTTACCGACGAAGTTAAAATGGTCATTTGAATCAGAAACACGTTTTTGTTGACTAAAAACATGTTTAATCTGTTGTTTTGAAAAAGCATATGTACTTAGGGTAGATGTTGAATTCATTATTGCTATAGATAAGTTATAGAACTTTAGGTTAGACAAACTTCTTCATATTTTGGTTAATTCTTGTTCTTCAAAGAAAATGTGTAACTATTAAAAATAGATTCTTCTTTCTTCTAACTTGACAGCATCCACAACTTAGTTTTAAGGGTTTAAGAGTTTTGTTTAGGGGAGAATTTGTGATACATAAGTATTACGATGCCTTATGTAAATCTCTTTTTATTCTGAATAAATTGTGCGAAGTTATTTCTCTCGATAGTTTGTAATTTCTTTTATATAATGAATTGCTCACTTTTTTTTTTTTGGTTATAGGCCGATTGATCAAACCATATTAAATTATTGTGTCTCTTCTAACATATTTCTCATTTGTCTTTTTTTCTACATCTTTCAAGATTTGTTTTATTAGCTTTCACCTAATATTTGATTATTTAATTTCTATCCGTACAAATACACCTTCATTAATGAGATTCCAAAACTACTATTCTTTATCCATCTTTCTTGATGAATGATTAGTTGTGAAAAATAATATACTTTGCAAGAAAATACAACTTGGATTACCTTATCGTAGAATTTCGCACATGGACCAACCCGGTTTCATTATATTTAATTATTTATTAGATTTGCTTACCAGCTAAAATATTTATAACAAATATTAGATATATTTACAATCGGTGCATTGTTCTGTCTAGGACGGATTTAGAATTGGTTAGGGATTTCCATGAACTTAAGTAGCTTTTATTTAAATATATAAATAAATAAATAAATTATTTAATATTTATAAATATTTAATTACAAATCAAATAAATATTTATAATAAATATAAGATATATTTACAACCGGTGCTTTGTTCTGTCAAGGACGAATTTAGAATTGATCAGGAATTTCCATGAGCTTAGTAGCTTTTATTTAAATATAAAAATAAGAAATTATTTAATATTTATAAATATTTAACCACAAATCAAATAAATAACAAATATAAGATATATTTACAAACGAAGCTTTGTTATCTCAAGGACGGATTTAGAATTGATCAGGGATTTCCATAAACTTAGTACTTTTATTTAAATATATAAATAAGAAAATTATTTAATATTTATAAATGTTTAACTGCAAATCAAATAGTTTAAATTGGCATGTGGATTGTGGACATGCAAGCGTCGTTAGTGGTTTTTAAATTGCGGAAGGGGCATTTCATAAAACCCCACGTTCCTTCGTACTCCATTATTTCTCCCCCAACCCCACGTTCATTAGTGTAAAATAATAATGTCAATCAGCTATTCTAGAGTTGTAAACTCAAAACACATGCTTAATTAGGACAAACTTTAAAATGTTGATCTTTAATCATTTTTACGAAGGTTTGAAAGGTTTTCGAACGAAATAGTATGAAGCATAAATATAATGGACTATATATAGTCACATATTGGACATGCCTTCAAATTAAGCTATTAGTGCAGTTAAAAATAAATATGCCATCTCATAAGCGCATTGCAATGGCTTACATGTATTATTCTCCGCCTCCACCAACTATACCCTCTAATGATCCGAAACCGCTACCTCCACCACCAAATTTATCACCTCCTGGTGGTAGTAATGATACGCCACCTGCAAACCCTCCTAATCAACAAGGTGGAAATTTTCCGCCCTCACCACCAACATTGACACCACAATTCTTTCCTCCACCGCCTTCCTCATCAGGTTCAAATTCTGGATCATCCTCTGTTGCCCCTCCTAATGGTCCCCTCAACCAAACACCAACATCTTCTCCACCAGGTCCTCCTCCACCACCACAAACTCCGAGTTCACCACCAAACACTTCCAAAAGTCCTCCTTCACCCCCACAAATTCCGATTTCACCACCAAACACTTCACAAAGTCCAATTTCACCCCCACAAACTCCAAGTTCACCACCAAACAATTCCAAGATTCCACCCTCACCAACTACTTCACCATCAAATGCCTCACAATCTCCAACTATTTCAGCAGGAACACCATCTTTTATACCACCATGGAACTTGCAATCACCAAAGTTTGCACCTTCATCAACGCCTTCAGAAGGTGGTAAAGTCTCTTCACTCTCTCCATCAACCACCCCTTATTCAAAACTAAGTCCTCCTCCTTCAGCATTAACACCACTTTCTTCGCCGACTATTCCTTCGAATACTTTTCCACCTCCACCATCAAGTAATAGTATTGATGTTGCCCCGCCATCAGGGGGAGGCGGAAAACACACAACAATTATCGCAGTAGGTGTTTCAATCGGGGGTATCTTCTTCCTAGCATTTGCTATTGCTCTCTTTTGCTTATATAAGAAGAAAAAGAAGCGTGTCATGGTTCCAGCTGCAGCTGCTTGTTGATAATACATATATTTTAATTAATAATGCTGATACACAAAGCTACAACTTCTGTATTAATTGAGTGTTAATATTTGTGTCTTGTATGCATTCTCTATGTTCTTATTGTGTCATGTTCTATTTCACAAGCAACTAATATAATGTTGCAAAAGAAGAAAAACAGGAGATTATGGTATTTGAGATTATCTACTAAAACGGTGTTTGGCGTTTTGCGAAATTTGTCAAGAATATATCAGTATATGGTTAAAGATTTCCTTTTGTAATTTGTTTATTTCAATCGTTTATTACTTTTACAAATTTCCTTATCTTCCATAGCTTGTTTCAATTCTCCTTTTATTTATTTCACCCACGACCTACTGTCCATAATCTTTCACTAATGACTAGCCACCCCCGTAGCAGATAACAATTAAATTTAGTTCAAAGGAGATTATATCTTTTGTTTCACACATCACAATATTTACATTCATTATTTTGGAACAGAGGAAGTAACTATAAACATCACTTAGTGCACACAAATATTTTGAATATGATAACTTTTACAAGAAGATATTACAAAAGAGGAAGAATTATCACAAAATTAAAGCAAAAACGCAAACTAAAATTGATTTCTACATCTTTGCGCTAGCACTATATTACCACAACTGTCAGTAATGAGATTTTGCAGAGCATTGTTGCAATGCATTGATGGAGAACCAAATTATAAACTTCAAAATTTTATCTGGTACATTAATTCATCAAATAACCAATTTAATGGCCTAGGTCTATCCTCACTAAATATTAGTTATAAGTTTTACATTAACAAGGCCAAGCCTAAAATAATACCGTGAAGTCTTATAGTAACTCTTAGTTATCTTTTTGGTAATTTCACCTGAACTGACTAATCTTGAATACAGATCCTTAAGAGATTAACACTAGTAAAGATAAAAAGAGAACGAACAAGAAGATGAAGAAGACTCAAAGAAGTAGGTGAGATAGTTGTTCTCATTAGATTGAAGATGAGGTATGAATTAATCTGATTCTACATTGAAGTGATATTTATAGTAATAAGATATTTCACTAAGTAAATAACTCACTAACTAATCAACTAACTTAACAACCTAATCATTTGATAGTGTAAATAAGTGATCTAAGTAAGTCTGGCGATCTAATTATCTTATGTGAATCAGTTTATCATCCAATAGCTCCCAAGTCTTAAACATGTTAAGCAATCCTAGCTTGGACATTAGCACTTCATGTGAGGTCTGTTCAAGCTTTTTGTTAGAATGTCTACTGGCTGATCTTTAGTAGGTAGATACATTGTCTTGACTACTCCTTGTTGGATTTTCTCCTTTATAAAATGACAATCAATCTCAATGTGTCTTGTCCCATGTTGTGAAACTCGGATCGGACCCGCCGGTCCGACCGGAAACCGGACTCCAGTTTGGTCCGGTCCTGGCAAAAATTCCTTTCCTTACTGATCCGGTCAAACTCAATA